>OY294055.1:0-21859 GCA_958510825.1 Brachypterus glaber | reverse complement strand
AAAAAATATAAATTAATAAATATAAGATTCAAATAATCATTATTATAAAATAAATTTTTAAGTGATTTTTAAATAAAAATTGTATAAATTGAGAATTTAAACGTAAAGATTTACCCAAATTCTTTCCTCCATAATATTCATACCAACCTTGATCTAAAAACTTTAAATATTTATCTCCCAAATAAATAGGATAAAAATTAACTCCAAAAGTTGAAATAATAGGTATATTTCATATATTAGACAAAAATATAGATATATTATATGAACATAAAGATTTATTAGAATAATTTAATTTAAATTTTGATAATTCATAACCCATTCAAATTCCCATTAAAATTATAAATAAAGCTAACAATTTAAAACCTAAGGGTAAGCAAATAAAATAAGGTGTAGGAAACATTAATCATATTAGCATTCTACCACTAAAAATTACAAATATAATCAAACCTGACATACCTCTTAATATTTTA
This sequence comes from Brachypterus glaber, assembly GCA_958510825.1. Lineage (NCBI taxonomy): Eukaryota > Metazoa > Arthropoda > Insecta > Coleoptera > Kateretidae > Brachypterus > Brachypterus glaber. The sequence continues at coordinate 21,389 of OY294055.1, read as the reverse complement.
AATCTTTTCTCCCTTAAACAATTTAATCTAATAAAATTAAAATCTCCAATTAATGAATAATACCTTAACCGTATTCTATAACATGCTGTTAAACCAATAGAAATATAAAAAATTACATAAATATAAATATTTAAATATCCCATTGATATAACTTCAACAATTAAATCCTTAGAATAAAACCCCGATAAAAAGGGTAACCCACATAAAGAAAAATTACAAATATTAAAAAAAGAACAAGTAAGAGGTATATGTTTAACTAAACCCCCTATAAAACGAATATCTTGACAATTATTTATATTATGAATAATATTACCAGCACATATAAATAAAAGAGCCTTAAACAATGCATGTGTTAATAAATGAAAAAAAGCCAATTTAAACCCACCTAAAGATAAAATACCTATTATTAATCCCAACTGTCTTAAGGTAGACAATGCAATAATTTTTTTTAAATCATATTCAAAATTAGCCCCCAATCCTGATATAAATATAGTTATTCTAGAAATAAATAAAAGTAAATATATTATATTTTCAGAAAAAGAAAAATTAAACCGAATAAGTAAATAAACCCCTGCAGTAACTAAAGTTGAAGAATGAACCAAAGAAGAGACGGGGGTAGGAGCAGCCATAGCTGCCGGTAACCATGAAGAAAATGGAATTTGAGCTCTTTTAGTTATAGAAGCTAAAATAACTAAATAAGAAATTAATTCTATAATAAAATCATTTTTATAAAATTCTAAATAAAAAATATAATTTCAACTACCATAATTTAATATCCAAGCAATAGACATAAGTAAAGCAACATCTCCAATTCGATTTGTTAAAGCAGTTAATATACCCGCATTAAAAGATTTAATGTTTTGATAATAAATAACTAAACAATAAGAAACTAAACCTAAGCCATCTCAACCTAATAAAATCCTAATTAAATTAGGACTAATAATTAATATTATTATTGATAATACAAATAAAACCACTAATAAAATAAAACGATCAATATTTAAATCTGCCTCCATATATTCCACCCTATAAAAAATAACCATTGAAGAAATAAATAAGACAAATCTTATAAATAATATAGATATTCAATCTAATAAAATTGTTATAAAAATAGAAGTAGAATTTAAAAATAACAAATTAAAATCAATAATTACCCTATAATCTAATAATATAAAATTAACTCTAAGAAAAAATAATAATAACCTTAAAAAGAAAAATAATGAGCTATAAATTTTACAAATTGAAATTACTTAAAATACAAAAGTATATCTTTGACACCACAAGTCAATATTTTTATAAACTATTTAAATATAATCAAATACAAAAAATCTCTCTTTTTAGAAACATTAAATTTAATGGAAATCAATGTAAAAATAATAGTAAATACTCACGACTATAGCCCATATAAAAAGAAAATGAATTTGATCTTATATAACCATGCTGTCTAAAAGAATACAAAAATAAAGAATAAACTGCTCTAAAAAAAGATATTAAAGAAAGACAAATTATTGTTAATCAATTATATCTAACTAACCTATTAATCAAAATAATTTCCCCCAATAAATTAAAAGAGGGGGGAGCTGCTATATTTGAAGAACTAAGTAAAAATCATCATAAAGATATTCTAGGTATTAAATTAATTAAACCCTTATTTAAATATAAGCTACGACTATTAATTCGTTCATAAGAAATATTTGCTAAGCAAAATAAACCTGAAGAACATAAACCATGAGCTAATATTATAACTAAAGACCCCCACATACCTCAAATATTTAAAGTTAAAATACCTGATAATACTATACCTATATGAGCAACAGAAGAATATGCAATTAATGACTTAATATCTCTCTGACGAATACAAATTAATGAAACAATTAAACCACCAATCATACTAATAACAATAAAAAAATAATTAATTTTTATTCCTACCTCTAAAAATAATTGCATTAAACGTATTAACCCATATCCCCCTAACTTCAATATAATACCAGCTAAAATTATTGACCCAGAAACTGGGGCCTCTACATGAGCCTTAGGTAATCATAAATGAACAAAAAATATAGGTATTTTAATAAAAAAAACCATATTTATACATATATATATATAAATATTATTTAAATTTCTAGTTATAAAGAAAAAATCTAAAGAATAAAAATTTTCATAATAATAAAAAATTATAATTATTATAGGCAAGGAAACTAATATAGTATAAAATAACAAATAAATACCAGCTTCAATACGCTCTGGTTGATACCCTCAACCGATAATCAAAATTAAAGTAGGAATTAACCTCGCCTCAAAAAATAAATAAAAAACAAACAAATTTAAAGATCTAAAAGTTAAGAATAATCTAATTATTATAACTAATATAATAAATATAAATAAAGAACAATAATTATTAGTTTTAAAAATCTTTTCTCTAGCCAAAATTATTAACCTACAAATTCAAACTCTTAATAAAATTAGTGAAAAGGATAATAAATCACAACCTAAAATATAAGAAATATTTTCAAATATATTCGTCATACTAAACTTAAACAAAAAAAGAAAAAAAAAAAAAAAAAAAAGAACTTGGACTAACCAGAATATTTTAACAAAACATAAAGGAATTAATAATAACAAATAAAAAATTATTCTTATCATAATGATGAAAACCTTAAAATATAATCATTCCCAAAAGTTCGAATTATTGAAACTAAAACAGACAACCCTAAAGCACCCTCGCAAACTCTTATTGTTAAAAAGATCATAGAAAAAAAATATTCAAATATTATATAACTCATAAAATAAAAAATATTAATATACAAAGAAAGAACCATAAATTCCAATCTTAATAATATTAATAATAGATGTTTACGCTTAGAAGAAAAAACTACTAATCCCCTAAGAAACATTATTCTAAAAATAATCAAGTAAATTAACATTAGTAGTTTTAATAATTTAAATAAAAATATTGGTCTTGTAAATCAAAAATAAGGCTTACCTTTTAAAACGTCAGAGAAAAGAAGACCTTCCTTTCATTAATCTCCAAAATTAATATTTTTAATAAACTATTCTCTGTATTTTAATAATTATTATATCAATAACAATATTTTCTATATTATTTATATTTATAAGTCACCCACTATCATTCGGATTAATCTTATTAATTCAAACTTTAAATATTTCTTTACTATCAGGAAATTTAAATAATAATTTTTGATATTCATATATTTTATTCCTTGTAATAATTGGAGGAATATTAATTTTATTTATTTATATAACTAGAATTGCTTCAAATGAAAAATTTAAATTTTCATCAAAATTATTCTTTTTAATCATAATATTTTTTATACTATTAATAATAAGACTTTATATAGATTTTTTCTATATAAATAGAAAAACATATAATTTAATTATAAGAAATTTTGATTTTATAAATATGAATAACATTTCAATAAATAAATATATTAATTATCCTAATAGATCTATTTTTTATCTAATAATTATTTATTTACTTATTACTCTCATTGCAGTAGTAAAAATTACTAATATTGAATACGGACCTTTACGACAAATATTATAATGAAAATACCAATCCGAAAGACTTCACCCGCATTAAAAATTATAAATAAATCAGTTATCGATCTCCCATCTCCTTCAAATATTAGAACAATATGAAATTTTGGATCCTTACTAGGCTTATGTCTTATAATCCAAATTTTAACAGGGTTATTTTTAGCTATACATTACTGCCCTAATGTAGAATTAGCATTTAATAGAGTAGCCCATATTTGTCGAGATGTAAATTATGGTTGATTAATTCGAACTCTACATGCCAATGGAGCATCATTCTTTTTTATTTGCCTATACATTCACATTGGACGAGGAATTTATTACGGATCATTTAAACTTACTCAAACATGAATAATTGGAGTAACAATTTTTTTTATTGTTATAGGAACTGCATTTTTAGGATATGTTTTACCTTGAGGACAAATATCTTTTTGAGGAGCAACTGTAATTACTAACCTAGTCTCAGCAATCCCGTATTTAGGAACAATAATTGTTCAATGAATTTGAGGAGGATTTGCAGTAGACAACGCCACATTAACTCGATTTTTTACATTCCATTTTCTCTTTCCTTTTATTGTCTTAGGTTTAGTAATTATCCATCTATTATTTCTCCATCAAACAGGATCAAATAATCCATTAGGATCAAATAGAAATATTGATAAAATACCATTTCACCCATTTTTTTCTTTTAAGGATTCAGTAGGATTTATTATTTTAATAATATCTTTAAGTTGATTAACTCTCTTAAACCCGTATTTATTAGGTGATCCAGATAATTTTATTCCAGCTAATCCCTTAGTTACACCAATTCATATCCAGCCAGAATGATATTTTTTATTCGCTTACGCTATTCTTCGGTCTATCCCCAATAAATTAGGAGGTGTGCTAGCATTAGTATTCTCAATTGCTATTCTTTATATTTTACCTTTTATTAATAAAAGAAAATTTCAAAGACTACAATTCTATCCAATTAATAAAACCTTATTTTGAACACTTATTTCTATTGTATTTTTATTAACTTGAATCGGAGCACGACCAGTAGAGGACCCCTATATTATTATCGGACAAATTCTTACTATTATATATTTTAGATATTTTTCATTAAACCCCATATTAACAAATATTTGAGATAAATTAATTTTTAAATACTAGTTAATGAACTTGAATAAGTATATACCTTGAAAGTATAAAATAGAGATAAAGCTCTCTATTAACTTGTACTAAATTTTATTAACTAAATTAGTAGGGTAAAAATTAATAATTTAAACCCAAAAAAAAATATTAAAAATCTTAACGAAACTGGTAAATAGCTCTTTCAAGCTAAATACATCAATTTATCATAACGAAACCGAGGTAAAGTACCACGCACTCAAATTCAAAAAAAAGCCATAAATCTAATCTTTAAAAAAAATAATCAAGAAAATAAATTACCACCTAAAAATAATAAACAACAAATTATTCTTATAAATAAAATTCTGGCATATTCAGCTAAAAAAATTATAGCAAACCCACCTCTTCTATATTCAACATTAAAACCAGAAACTAATTCTGATTCACCTTCAGCAAAATCAAATGGAGTTCGATTAGTTTCAGCTAATCTAGATACAACCCATATAATACATAAAGGCCCTATTAAAAATAATAACCATAAATTTTCTTGAAAGTCTATAAAATGTAATATATTAACTCTACCAATTAAAAATAAAAAAGATAATAAAATTAAAGATAAACTTACTTCATAAGAAATAGTTTGAGCGACAGAACGTAAACTACCTAGTAAAGAGTAATTCGAATTTCTAGATCAACCAGCTAACATAATAGTATAAACTCTTAATCTTGAAACTCTTAAAAAAAATAAAATAGATAAATCAAAATTTAAATTAACAGAAAAAAAAGGTATACATATCCATAACAATAAAGATAAAAATAAATTTATTACAGGAGAAAAATAATATAAATTAAAATTTGACATAAAAGGAAAAGTTTGTTCCTTAGAAAACAACTTTAAAGCATCTCTAAAAGGCTGTAATAACCCCATAAAACCAACCTTATTTGGGCCCTTTCGAATTTGAATATACCCTAATACTTTACGTTCTAACAAAGTTAAAAAAGCAACACCAACTAAAACACAAATAATTAAAATTAAACTTGATAATATTATTAAAATTAAATCTTTTAATATCAAGTATTATTTGTAATATAAATCACATTCAAAGATTCTAAATCTATTGCACTAATCTGCCAAAATAACAACTTATTATTATTCAATAATAAAATTTTTAACTAAATATTTGGTCCTTTCGTACTAAAATATTTTAATTTTTTAAAGATAGAAACCAACCTGGCTTACACCGGTTTAAACTCAGATCATGTAAAATTTTAAAGGTCGAACAGACCTAATATTTTAGCTTCTACACCAAAAATTAATTTTAATCCAACATCGAGGTCGCAATCTTTTTTTTCGATTTGAACTCTCAAAAAAAATTACGCTGTTATCCCTAAGGTAATTTTATCTTTTAATCTAAAAATTAGGATCAATTAATCATAAATTAATGATATAATATAAAAAAAGTTTAATAAATTTTTCAATCACCCCAACCAAATAAAATTAAAAAATTTAATAAATAATTTCTAAACTTATAAATAAGCAATTTTATAAAACTCTATAGGGTCTTCTCGTCTTTTAAAAAAATTTAAGCTTTTTAACTTAAAGATAAAGTTCTAATTAAATTAAACAGAGACAGTTATTTTCTCATTCAACCCTTCATTCCAGCTTTCAATTAAAAAACTAATGATTATGCTACCTTTGCACGGTCAGGATACCGCGGCCATTTAACTACTCAGTGGGCAGGCCAGACTTTAAATTATTATCAAAAAGACATGTTTTTAATAAACAGGTGAAAAATATATTTGCCGAGTTCCTTTATTTAACCTTTATATTAAAATTTAAATAATACAAATAATTATACTAATTTTATCATAATTACTTAATTTTTTACATTAAAAATAAAATTTTAATAAAAAAATTAAAATAAATATAAATAATATCTTAAAAATAATAAATTATAACAAAATCCTATTGATGAAAATTTCTAATCCTACAAATTAAAATAATACTTAAAATACTTATAATTATTCTACCCAAAAGCTCATCCCCTTAGATATAAAATATTTATAATAAAAATCTTTAAATAAAGAACTTTAATAAAAAATAATAAAATTAAATTTTTTTCTTAAAAAACCAGATATATTTAAAAACGAATAACGTTTCATTTCTAATTCAATATTTATAATATTTATTCTACAATAAAAAAAATATAAAATTAGCTCTTTTAAATTCGGGAATAATAAAATATTTAAATAATTTTTAATAAACCCTGATACACAAGGTACAAAAAATAAATATTTCTTATAAAAAATTAAATAAATTCTGTCACTATACTACTAAGCTATGATTAAAAAAATTTTTTCTAACCCTTGTAATAAAAATAAAATATTCTTATTTTAATAATAAAAAAAATTAAAATTTTAATAATTAATATAATTCAAATTAAACTGAATCTCACAGTTTACTTTTTAATGTAAATAAAATGCTTTTATCAAGCTCTAATTTGACTTTCCAGGAACACTTTCCAGTACCCCTACTTTGTTACGACTTATTCCATTTTATAATGAAAGCGACGGGCGATATGTACATATTTTAGAGCTAGAATCATCTTAAAAATCTTTTTAAAATTACCCTCAAATCCACCTTCAACTTTCTTTTCAAAAATTTATCCGTATAAATAAAATTATTGTAACCCATCTCTCCTTACGTATAAACTACACCTTGATCTGATTTCCTTTCATAATAAAAATCTTGAATATTATTATTCTTGTAAAATATTCAAACTACGACGATATATAAATTAAAACCGTAAGTAAAATAAATCGTGGAATATCAATCATAGGACAGGTTCCTCTGAATAGACTAAAATACCGCCAAAATCTTTGACTTTAAAGACTATAACTATTAATTTTCTAGAATATATAAATTACTTTTATAATAATAGGGTATCTAATCCTAGTTTAAAAATAAATTTGCTAACCTCAATAACTAAAATAAAATTAAATTTAATTTAAAATTTCACTTAATAAACTAAAAAAAAAACTTTTATTTATATTAAAATTAATTAATTCTGAATAAATTAAGTTATATTATTTGTGTAACCGCAACTGCTGGCACAAATTTTGTCAATATTTAAAATTATTCCTAAGTCCAAAATTATTTGATAATTAAAACTAACTACTGCGACTTCTAAAGAAAAAGATATTTACTATCTAAATAAATATACCCTCACACAAAAATTTACATGTAACTAAAAAATTATACCCAATTAATAAGCTAGAATAAAACTTTCAAGATAAAAACTTTTAAATAAACATGTTTAAAAAACAATCCCCCCATATTTTCATCACAAAGAAAGAGAAAATTCCTATAAAAAATAAAATTATTAAATAATAAAAATTAAATTTTAAAATTTTTTAAAATTCCCCCAAAACAAATCCTATAGTAACTAATTTTTATAATTTTTAGGTTAAAATTTTTCAAAAATAATAAAAATATAAATTAAAAGAAAATCCTATAACAATAAAACCAAAACCACTTTAAAATTAACAAAAATTTTAAACTTAGAAGAATTTTACTTTAAATTAAATAATAAAACATTAATTTAAAGAAAATTACTTATAAAAATAAATTAAATCAAATAAAATTAAATTTAATAATTATGAAAAAAAATAAAAGTAAACTCCCTTTTAAATTAACAAAAATTTTGGACTTAGAAGAATTTTACTTTAAATTAAATAATAAAACATTTATTTATAGAAAATTACTTATAAAAATAAATCAAATCTAATAAGATTAAATTTAATAATTATGAAAAAAAATAAAAGTAAACTCCCTTTTAAATTAACAAAAATTTTAGACTTAGAAGAATTTTACTTTAAATTAAATAATAAAACATTAATTTAAATAAAATTACTTATACAAATAAATTCAAACAAATGGGTACTAAAATCTTTTAACTTTTAAAAAAATAACCCTTACTAACTAAACAATCCATGCTTAATTCAAAACGTATAATAAAATTCAACTAAAAAAGATTCCCAGTTTCTTTTAGTCTAAAACATTTACTATAAATTTTCCAACAAACAAAAATTAGTAAGCAAAATAAATTTAACCTGATAATAAAAGTAGAATTACCAATAAATAGGAGTTCCCAATTCCTAAATATATGAAATTAATTTTATTAATTTACACTACCAATGTCAAAACCTGAATGAAAAAGTTTCCTAAAAAAAGATAAAAATTATTCAAATTATAAATAAATTCAAACAAATGAATACTAAAATCTTTTAGTTTTAAGAAAAACAATCTTTACTCACTAAACAATCCATGCTTAATTCAAAACGTATAATAAAATTCAACTAAAAAAGATTCCCAGTTTCTTTTAGTCTAAAACATTTACTATAAATTTTCCAACAAACAAAAATTAGTAAGCAAAATAAATTTAACCTGATAATAAAAGTAGAATTACCAATAAATAGGAGTTCCCAATTCCTAAATATATGAAATTAATTTTACTAATTTACACTACCAATGTCAAAACCTGAGTGAAAAAGTTTCCTAAAAAAAGATAAAAATTATTCAAATTATAAATAAATTCAAACAAATGAATACTAAAATCTTTTAGTTTTAAGAAAAATAATCTTTACTCACTAAACAATCCATGCTTAATTCAAAACGTATAATAAAATTCAACTAAAAAAGATTCCCAGTTTCTTTTAGTCTAAAACATTTACTATAAATTTTCCAACAAACAAAAATTAGTAAGCAAAATAAATTTAACCTGATAATAAAAGTAGAATTACCAATAAATAGGAGTTCCCAATTCCTAAATATATGAAATTAATTTTACTAATTTACACTACCAATGTCAAAACCTGAGTGAAAAAGTTTCCTAAAAAAAGATAAAAATTATTCAAATTATAAATAAATTCAAACAAATGAATACTAAAATCTTTTAGTTTTAAGAAAAATAATCTTTACTCACTAAACAATCCATGCTTAATTCAAAACGTATAATAAAATTCAACTAAAAAAGATTCCCAGTTTCTTTTAGTCTAAAACATTTACTATAAATTTTCCAACAAACAAAAATTAGTAAGCAAAATAAATTTAACCTGATAATAAAAGTAGAATTACCAATAAATAGGAGTTCCCAATTCCTAAATATATGAAATTAATTTTACTAATTTACACTACCAATGTCAAAACCTGAGTGAAAAAGTTTCCTAAAAAAAGATAAAAATTATTCAAATTATAAATAAATTCAAACAAATGAATACTAAAATCTTTTAGTTTTAAGAAAAATAATCTTTACTCACTAAACAATCCATGCTTAATTCAAAACGTATAATAAAATTCAACTAAAAAAGATTCCCAGTTTCTTTTAGTCTAAAACATTTACTATAAATTTTCCAACAAACAAAAATTAGTAAGCAAAATAAATTTAACCTGATAATAAAAGTAGAATTACCAATAAATAGAAGTTCCCAATTCCTAAATATATGAAATTAATTTTACTAATTTACACTACCAATGTCAAAACCTGAGTGAAAAAGTTTCCTAAAAAAAGATAAAAATTATTCAAATTATAAATAAATTCAAACAAATGAATACTAAAATCTTTTAGTTTTAAGAAAAATAATCTTTACTCACTAAACAATCCATGCTTAATTCAAAACGTATAGTAAAATTCAACTAAAAAAGATTCCCAGTTTCTTTTAGTCTAAAACATTTACTATAAATTTTCCAACAAACAAAAATTAGTAAGCAAAATAAATTTAACCTGATAATAAAAGTAGAATTACCAATAAATAGGAGTTCCCAATTCCTAAATATATGAAATTAATTTTACTAATTTACACTACCAATGTCAAAACCTGAGTGAAAAAGTTTCCTAAAAAAAGATAAAAATTATTCAAATTATAAATAAATTCAAACAAATGAATACTAAAATCTTTTAGTTTTAAGAAAAATAATCTTTACTCACTAAACAATCCATGCTTAATTCAAAACGTATAGTAAAATTCAACTAAAAAAGATTCCCAGTTTCTTTTAGTCTAAAACATTTACTATAAATTTTCCAACAAACAAAAATTAGTAAGCAAAATAAATTTAACCTGATAATAAAAGTAGAATTACCAATAAATAGGAATTCCCAATTCCTAAATATATGAAATTAATTTTACTAATTTACACTACCAATGTCAAAACCTGAGTGAAAAAGTTTCCTAAAAAAAGATAAAAATTATTCAAATTATAAATAAATTCAAACAAATGAATACTAAAATCTTTTAGTTTTAAGAAAAATAATCTTTACTCACTAAACAATCCATGCTTAATTCAAAACGTATAGTAAAATTCAACTAAAAAAGATTCCCAGTTTCTTTTAGTCTAAAACATTTACTATAAATTTTCCAACAGACAAAAATTAGTAAGCAAAATAAATTTAACCTGATAATAAAAGTAGAATTACCAATAAATAGGAGTTCCCAATTCCTAAATATATGAAATTAATTTTACTAATTTACACTACCAATGTCAAAACCTGAGTGAAAAAGTTTCCTAAAAAAAGATAAAAATTATTCAAATTATAAATAAATTCAAACAAATGAATACTAAAATCTTTTAGTTTTAAGAAAAATAATCTTTACTCACTAAACAATCCATGCTTAATTCAAAACGTATAGTAAAATTCAACTAAAAAAGATTCCCAGTTTCTTTTAGTCTAAAACATTTACTATAAATTTTCCAACAGACAAAAATTAGTAAGCAAAATAAATTTAACCTGATAATAAAAGTAGAATTACCAATAAATAGGAGTTCCCAATTCCTAAATATATGAAATTAATTTTACTAATTTACACTACCAATGTCAAAACCTGAGTGAAAAAGTTTCCTAAAAAAAGATAAAAATTATTCAAATTATAAATAAATTCAAACAAATGAATACTAAAATCTTTTAGTTTTAAGAAAAATAATCTTTACTCACTAAACAATCCATGCTTAATTCAAAACGTATAATAAAATTCAACTAAAAAAGATTCCCAGTTTCTTTTAGTCTAAAACATTTACTATAAATTTTCCAACAAACAAAAATTAGTAAGCAAAATAAATTTAACCTGATAATAAAAGTAGAATTACCAATAAATAGGAGTTCCCAATTCCTAAATATATGAAATTAATTTTACTAATTTACACTACCAATGTCAAAACCTGAGTGAAAAAGTTTCCTAAAAAAAGATAAAAATTATTCAAATTATAAATAAATTCAAACAAATGAATACTAAAATCTTTTAGTTTTAAGAAAAATAATCTTTACTCACTAAACAATCCATGCTTAATTCAAAACGTATAATAAAATTCAACTAAAAAAGATTCCCAGTTTCTTTTAGTCTAAAACATTTACTATAAATTTTCCAACAAACAAAAATTAGTAAGCAAAATAAATTTAACCTGATAATAAAAGTAGAATTACCAATAAATAGGAGTTCCCAATTCCTAAATATATGAAATTAATTTTACTAATTTACACTACCAATGTCAAAACCTGAATGAAAAAGTTTCCTAAAAAAAGATAAAAATTATTCAAATTATAAATAAATTCAAACAAATGAATACTAAAATCTTTTAGTTTTAAGAAAAATAATCTTTACTCACTAAACAATCCATGCTTAATTCAAAACGTATAATAAAATTCAACTAAAAAAGATTCCCAGTTTCTTTTAGTCTAAAACATTTACTATAAATTTTCCAACAAACAAAAATTAGTAAGCAAAATAAATTTAACCTGATAATAAAAGTAGAATTACCAATAAATAGGAGTTCCCAATTCCTAAATATATGAAATTAATTTTACTAATTTACACTACCAATGTCAAAACCTGAATGAAAAAGTTTCCTAAAAAAAGATAAAAATTATTCAAATTATAAATAAATTCAAACAAATGAATACTAAAATCTTTTAGTTTTAAGAAAAATAATCTTTACTCACTAAACAATCCATGCTTAATTCAAAACGTATAATAAAATTCAACTAAAAAAGATTCCCAGTTTCTTTTAGTCTAAAACATTTACTATAAATTTTCCAACAAACAAAAATTAGTAAGCAAAATAAATTTAACCTGATAATAAAAGTAGAATTACCAATAAATAGGAGTTCCCAATTCCTAAATATATGAAATTAATTTTACTAATTTACACTACCAATGTCAAAACCTGAATGAAAAAGTTTCCTAAAAAAAGATAAAAATTATTCAAATTATAAATAAATTCAAACAAATGAATACTAAAATCTTTTAGTTTTAAGAAAAATAATCTTTACTCACTAAACAATCCATGCTTAATTCAAAACGTATAATAAAATTCAACTAAAAAAGATTCCCAGTTTCTTTTAGTCTAAAACATTTATTATAAATTTTCCAACAAACAAAAATTAGTAAGCAAAATAAATTTAACCTGATAATAAAAGTAGAATTACCAATAAATAGGAGTTCCCAATTCCTAAATATATGAAATTAATTTTACTAATTTACACTACCAATGTCAAAACCTGAATGAAAAAGTTTCCTAAAAAAAGATAAAAATTATTCAAATTATAAATAAATTCAAACAAATGAATACTAAAATCTTTTAGTTTTAAGAAAAATAATCTTTACTCACTAAACAATCCATGCTTAATTCAAAACGTATAATAAAATTCAACTAAAAAAGATTCCCAGTTTCTTTTAGTCTAAAACATTTATTATAAATTTTCCAACAAACAAAAATTAGTAAGCAAAATAAATTTAACCTGATAATAAAAGTAGAATTACCAATAAATAGGAGTTCCCAATTCCTAAATATATGAAATTAATTTTACTAATTTACACTACCAATGTCAAAACCTGAATGAAAAAGTTTCCTAAAAAAAGATAAAAATTATTCAAATTATAAATAAATTCAAACAAATGAATACTAAAATCTTTTAGTTTTAAGAAAAATAATCTTTACTCACTAAACAATCCATGCTTAATTCAAAACGTATAATAAAATTCAACTAAAAAAGATTCCCAGTTTCTTTTAGTCTAAAACATTTACTATAAATTTTCCAACAAACAAAAATTAGTAAGCAAAATAAATTTAACCTGATAATAATAAAAACTCAGAAACAGAAAAATAAAAAATACAAATAAAAACTAAAATTTATTAATTAAAAGCAATTCCAAATTAATGAAATTTTAGGGCGTCGCGCGCCGCCGCCCTATATAAGCTTCAATTTAATATCATTATTAAATTTATATGCAAATTTACTTACAAAAATAGTGAAAAATTTTATAATATATAATCTTTCAAGCTTATATAAAACTTTTCAAAAACTTAATTTTAAATAAACATTATAAATAAATTTACAAAATTTTTGTTAGTAATTTTCAATATTTTAATCATAAATTTTAAAAAAATTTAATTAGTAAAACCCTATTAATCGATTGTGTATATTTTCATTATAAACATTAATTCATAAAATCAATGGTTTTGCAATTAAAAGTGTTTAACCAATAAATACTGATTTTGTATTGAATAAAGTAAATTTTTTTTTTTTCCGATTTTGTCTATTCTATATAAGAGTTATCTTTTTTAATATAATTTATAAATTTTATATATAAATAGTTATTTGTACATTAATTGTATTAAATTATTAAGTATAATAGATAACATATATTATATATAATAAATTTATTATTATATAATAATACTTTAAATACTCATAGAAAACATAATATATTTATAAATATATAATATATTAATAAATTCTATAGACGTGCAGGAATTGATAAATCTTTAATATATTCTCTCTCTTTTTCCAATTTAAACACTTAGATATCATATACGATATCAGCAATTTATTAAACAATTATCGATTAATAGACTTACCCTCTTTATTATATATATATAAATACTTATGTATATATATGTTATTATACGTATATTTAAATTGATATATTTATATTTTAATATTTATATACGATATATATAAATTAATAAAGCATTTATATATATATATTATATATTGATAGTATATATATTAATGTTATATACAATGCAAAAAATCCAAAAAATCCCAAATTGAAAAATTTAAATTAATGCACTTTTCTTAAATATCATTTCTAAAAGGGAAAAAAAAATGACAAAAAAGTGATGCATAAAAATGACAAAATTTTACAATTTTTTGAAAATTTTTGTAAATTTTTGAAAATTTTGTAATTTTTTGAAAATTTTTGAAAATTTTACAATTTTTTGAAAATTTTTGAAAATTTTTACAAAAATTTAGAAAATTTTTTAATTTTCGTAAAATTTAACAAAAAAAGAAGCCATATAATGAAAATACTCACAAAAGAAAACTTTAATGTAAAGTCTAAGAAATTATCCAATAAAAAATATTAATTAAATGTTTGTAATTTTTTTTGTTTAGTATAAAAAAAGTGAAGTGCCTGATGAAAAGGGCTATCTTGATAGGGTAGAAAATGTACTATAAATGCCTTCACTATTATATTTAACAGAATTAAACTATTTCTTTAGATATCAAAAATCTATGTACACCTTATACTAAAACATAAAAAGATAAGCTAATCAAGCTATTGGGTTCATACCCCACTTATAAAGGTCCTAATCCTTTTCTTTTTAATCATTAAATTTTACAAAATTTTATTTTTTAATTCAATAATAATTGGAACTCTTATTTCCATTTCATCGTACTCTTGAATAAGAATATGAATCGGCCTAGAAATTAATCTTCTCTCTATTATCCCACTAATAAAAAGAAGAAAAAATATCTTTCCAGCTGAAGCTGCCATTAAATATTTTATTACTCAAGCAATAGCTTCATCAATTCTCCTATTTTCAGTTATTATAAACTTAAATTTAAATGAATTTATTCCCTACAATTCAATCTTAAATTTAAATATATTAATAAATTCAGCCTTTTTAATAAAAATAGGTGCTGCACCATTCCATTTCTGATTCCCTGAAGTAATGGAAGGACTAAACTGAACTAATTGCCTAATTATATTAACATGACAAAAAATTGCCCCAATGATTTTAATCACATACAATAATAAAGTATACTTTTTCCTAACAATTATTATTATTATTTCATCGATAATTGGGGGAATAATAGGAATAAATCAAATTAGCCTACGAAAAATTTTAACTTTCTCTTCAATTAACCATATTGGCTGAATAATTTCAGCAATATTTAATTCAATTTCAGTTTGAATAATTTATTTTATTACGTATTCAATCATTTCATTTAATCTAATTTTAATTTTTAAAACTAAAAATATATTTTTTATAAAACAATTATTCAATTGCTTAAAAAATAATAAGCTAATAAAATTTTTCTTTATTCTAAATTTTTTATCCCTAGGTGGATTACCACCATTTATAGGATTTTTACCCAAATGATTAACAATTAATCACCTTATTCAAAGAAATTTCCTTATACTTAGACTTATTTTAATCATATTTACAATAATTACCCTATTTTTCTACATACGAATTACTTTTAGTACCCTAATTGTTAAAACAAACGAAACAATTATGAAATTTCTATACAAAACAAATTTTTCAATTATTATAAGAAATTTAATTTCTTTAATAGGAATTTTAACAGTAACATTAATTTTTAACTTTTTCTAAGGATTTAAGTTAAAAAGAAACTAACAGCCTTCAAAGCTGTCATTAGAGGGCTCTCTAGGCCTTAGAAAATCCTTTTTCACCTTTAAATTTGCAATTTAAAATCATTTTTGACTATAAAACCTTATGGTAAAAGAAAAATTACTTTCGTTAATAAATTTACAGTTTACTGCTTATTCCTCAGCCATTTTACCGAATAAGTGGATATTTTCAACAAATCATAAAGATATTGGTACTCTGTACTTTATCTTTGGAGCTTGGTCAGGCATAGTTGGAACTTCATTAAGACTCCTTATTCGATCAGAATTAGGAAATCCCGGATCTTTAATTGGAGACGACCAAATTTATAATGTAATTGTAACAGCCCATGCTTTTGTAATAATTTTTTTTATAGTAATACCCTTTATAATTGGGGGTTTTGGAAATTGACTAGTACCCCTAATACTAGGAGCCCCTGATATAGCCTTCCCACGAATAAACAATATAAGATTCTGGCTTCTCCCCCCATCCCTAACTCTTTTACTAATAAGTAGAATTGTAGAAAGAGGAGCCGGAACTGGATGAACAGTGTATCCCCCACTCTCATCAAATATTGCTCACGGAGGTTCATCTGTAGATTTAGCTATTTTCAGATTACATTTAGCAGGAATCTCCTCCATTCTTGGAGCAGTAAATTTTATTACCACTGTAATCAATATACGTCCAACTGGAATAAATTTTGATCGAATACCATTATTTGTTTGAGCAGTAGCGATTACTGCCCTTCTTCTTCTTCTTTCACTACCCGTTCTTGCAGGAGCAATCACAATATTACTAACCGATCGAAATCTAAATACATCATTTTTTGACCCTGCTGGTGGGGGAGACCCAATTCTCTACCAACATTTATTTTGATTTTTCGGACACCCAGAAGTTTATATTCTCATTTTACCAGGATTTGGAATAATTTCCCATATTATTAGACAAGAAAGAGGTAAAAAGGAAGCATTTGGAACTTTAGGAATAATTTATGCAATAATAGCAATTGGATTATTGGGGTTTGTAGTATGAGCTCATCATATATTTACAGTAGGAATAGATGTTGATACTCGAGCATACTTTACATCAGCAACAATAATTATTGCTGTTCCCACAGGAATTAAAATTTTCAGTTGACTAGCAACTTTACATGGGACACAAATTATTTACAGACCAGTAACATTATGAATATTAGGTTTTGTTTTCCTCTTTACAGTAGGAGGACTAACCGGAGTAATTTTAGCTAACTCATCAATTGATATTATTCTTCATGATACTTATTATGTAGTAGCTCACTTTCATTATGTATTATCAATAGGGGCCGTATTTGCTATTATAGCAGGTTTAGTTCAATGATTCCCTTTATTTACTGGATTAACCCTTAATAACAAATTTTTAAAAATTCAATTTTTCATAATATTTGTAGGAGTAAATTTAACATTTTTCCCCCAACATTTTTTAGGGTTAAGGGGAATACCTCGACGATACTCCGATTACCCGGATGCCTATACCCTATGAAATGTTATTTCATCAGTTGGATCTTTAATTTCCTTAGTAAGAGTACTATTGCTATTATTTATTATTTGAGAGGCATTTTCTTCAAAACGAAAAAGAATAATTTCTTTACAAATAATTTCATCAATCGAATGGCTACAACACTTACCCCCAGCTGAACATAGATACTCAGAATTGCCCATATTAACAAAAATTTTCTAATGTGGCAGAATAGTGCGGTGGATTTAAACCCCATACATAAAGTTTACCCTTTTTTTAGAAATCGCAACTTGAAAGTTAATTTTATTACAAGACAGAGCCTCTCCTTTAATAGAGCAACTATCATTTTTTCATGATCATACACTTTTAGTATTAACTATTATTACAATTTTAGTAGGACAAATAATACTAAGACTTTTTTTTAATAAATTTTCTCACCGATATTTACTAGAAGGACAAATAATTGAAATTATTTGAACAATTCTTCCTGCGATTATCTTAATTTTTATTGCCCTTCCATCTTTACGACTAGTTTATATTTTAGATGAAGTAAATAATCCATTAATTACTATTAAAACTATTGGCCATCAATGATACTGATCATATGAATATTCAGATTTTAAAAATGTAGAATTTGATTCATATATAATCCCAATAAATGAAATAAAGTCTTTTAGATTTCGCCTATTAGATGTAGATAATCGAGTTGTTATCCCATTTGAATCCCAGATTCGTATATTAGTTACATCTGCTGATGTAATTCATTCTTGAACTATCCCATCTTTAGGAGTTAAAATTGATGCAACTCCTGGACGTCTTAATCAAATTAGATTTTCATCTAACCGAACAGGATTATTTTTTGGACAATGCTCTGAAATTTGTGGAGCAAATCATAGATTTATGCCAATCGTAGTAGAAAGAATCTCCCCTAAATATTTTATTAAATGAATTTCTAAAATAATTGAAATTTCATTAAATGGCTGAAAGCAAGCAATGGTCTCTTAAACCACCCTATAGTAAATTTGCACCTACTTTTAATGAAAAAATTTAGTTAAAAAATAACATTAGCTTGTCAAGCTAAAATTATTAAAAATATAATAATTTTTAATTCCACAAATAGCCCCTATAAACTGATTAACTTTATTTTTTTATTTTACAATTATCTTCTTAATACTTAATAGTATTAATTATTTTTCTTTTATTTATAAAAATAAAACCCATTTATTAAATAAAAAACAAACTAAATATTCTTGAAAATGATAGCAAACCTTTTTTCATCTTTCGACCCATCAACTAATTTTAATTTTTCTTTAAATTGATTAAGAGCCATATTAAGATTAATTATCATCCCCCCAATATTTTGATTAATCCCATCCCGTATAAATATTCTTTGAGTAAAAATTATTATAACTTTACATTCAGAATTCAAAACTTTAATCAATAATAATAATATTAAAGGAAGAACATTAATATTCATTAGATTATTTTCATTAATTCTATTTAATAATTTTTTAGGGCTTTTTCCCTATATTTTTACAAGAACAAGCCATATAACTATAACTTTAGCATTAGCATTACCACTATGAATAAGATTTATAATTTATGGATGAACAAATAACACAATCCATATATTTGCTCATTTAGTTCCGCAAGGAACACCTCCAATTCTAATACCATTTATAGTATGCATTGAAACTATTAGAAATATTATCCGTCCAGGGACGCTAGCTATTCGATTATCAGCAAATATAATTGCAGGCCACTTATTAATAACTTTATTAGGAAATACTGGACCAATAATATCTATTTGAATACTAAATATCTTATTAATTACCCAATTTCTACTATTAGTACTAGAATCAGCAGTTTCAATTATTCAATCCTATGTTTTTAGAGTTTTAAGAACCCTATATTCAAGAGAAGTAAATTAATGAGTAGACAAAAAAATCACCCATTCCACCTCGTAGACATTAGACCGTGACCTTTACTAGGATCATTAAGAGCAATAATTACAATAATAGGCTTAATCAAATGATTCCACCTTTTTAAAAGAGACCTAATATTCTTAGGAATCACTATTACTTCTCTAGTAATATTTCAATGATGACGGGACATTACTCGAGAAAGAACTTACCAAGGTCACCATACCTATGCTGTAACAATAGGATTACGATGAGGAATAATTTTATTTATTACCTCAGAAGTATTCTTTTTTATTAGATTTTTTTGAGGATTTTTTCATAATTCATTAGCCCCTAGTATTGAAATTGGAATAATATGACCCCCCAAAGGAATCCAAACATTCAACCCAATTGAGATTCCCTTATTAAATACCCTAATCTTACTTACCTCAGGATTAACAGTAACATGAGCCCATCATAGATTAATAGAAGGAATTTACAAACAAACTATACAAAGATTAATTCTAACAGTTATATTAGGAATTTATTTTTCAGTTCTACAAGGATACGAATATTCAGAAGCTTCATTTACAATTTCTGATGCTGTCTATGGTTCATCATTTTATATGGCCACAGGATTCCACGGATTACATGTAATTATCGGAACAACATTTTTAATAGTATGCTTAATCCGACATTACTTTAATCATTTTTCAACTATCCATCATTTTGGATTTGAAGCTGCCGCATGATACTGACATTTTGTAGATGTTGTATGATTATTCCTTTATATTTCTATCTACTGATGAGGTAGATAATTTATATAATATAAAAAATTATATTTGACTTCCAATCAAAAAATCTAAAATCTAGTATAAATAATCATAATATTATTAAATATATCTATAATTATTATATTAATTTTAACAATTTTAGTAATTTTATTAAATATAATTTCCAAAAAAACCTTTTCAGACCGAGAAAAAAGATCACCATTTGAATGTGGATTTGACCCAAAGACATCTGCTCGATTACCATTCTCTTTACAATTTTTTCTGATTGCTATTATTTTTTTAATTTTTGACGTAGAAATTACTTTATTACTACCAATAATTATAACAATAAAAATTTCATTAATAAAAAGATACTCATTAATTATAAGATTTTTTATTTTTATTTTATTAATCGGCCTATTTCACGAATGAAACCAAGGAGCTTTAGAATGAGCATATTAAATTAACGGGATAATAGTTAATTATAACATTTAATTTGCATTTAAAAAGTATTGAAAATCAATTTATCTTAAAATTTTTAAATAAGAAGCAAAAAATTGCATTTAGTTTCGACCTAAAAATATGATAACCATTATCCTTATTTTTAATTGAAACCAAAATAGAGGTATATCACTGTTAATGATAAAATTGAGAATTTTCCCCAATTAAAGAAATATGAAAGACAAAAGTAAGCTTCTAACTTAACTTTTAAGCAGTGTAAATCTGTTTATATTTCTAATTTATATAGTTTAAAAAAAACCTTACATTTTCATTGTAAAATTAGATTAAATCTTATAAATAAATACCTAAAAATAATAAAATTTCCTTAATATCTTCAATATTATGCTCTATATAAGCTATTTAAGT
>CAUEHQ010000891.1:0-14635 GCA_958510825.1 Brachypterus glaber | reverse complement strand
ATTTTGTACAACAAAAGGTTCCATAGGGATAGGTTAGTTAATGAACAAATAGATTTTTTGAACATTTATGTTTACAATAATGTTTTAAACGTTAGACCGGAGATTGTTGCCTGTCCCCTTACAGAGCATTAATCTTTGGAGTAAATATTTTTGTTTAAAAACTTTTCCAAAGATTTTGTTCCCTTTTTGGTTTGTTTTTGAGTTTTTGATGTGAATTTGCTGCCACCTCTTCAATTTTATTCCAATTACCAAGTTAAATATAAATTAATCTTTTTCTTTTTTTTTTTTTTATATTTATCTACCTTTTTTGCAGTTTAAAGATAATTCCTTTAGTCTGTTTGAAGTATAGTTTGGATTATTTTATGATAGATGTCCCAGATTTTTATTCAATTTAAAATTTTAGATTTCATTAATTTATTTTATTTTAACTTATTGTAGTTTTCTTTTTGTTTAAATTTTTAAGATTTTATAAAAATAATAGAGTTAAGGTCAGTATGACATTTCTAATAATGTGTACTCAAGTTATTTTGTTTATAAATTTAAAAAGTAAGTTTTTCTAAAAGGAATTGTACCATTTTCAACCTAATTTTTCATTATTTGTAGCTTGAAAATGACTTTATGTTAAAAAAGTCGAAACAATTGTCGCTGTAATGTTTGTTTAATAGACAATAAATTTATATTTTGGAGAGATAACATTTTTTCTATGGTTTATTTAAATCAACTCCAATATGAGTAAGGATCAAGAATTTCTTAATTTGATTAATGCTAGTCGTAGCAAAAAGATCCGATGGTACAAAGAACTAAACTACGCCAGGAAAAAAGTTTCTTTGGATATTTGGTTCCTAAAGTCCTGCAAAAAGCTTAAAGTTTTTCCTAAGTTTATTCAAGTCAGAACGAAGAACAAATCTAAATCCGCAGTAACTGCTATAGATGCTGCAAAACAGGTTTGGCTTCAGTCAGAATTAAAAGCAGCTTACGTCGCCAGAGACAACTTGTATTTTAAAATTTGGATTCTGCATAAGGACCTAAACTGTATTTTACATCCGGCTGTTTGGGACTCTTTGGACTGCAAGGTAAGGGATGAGATTGAACGAGGGGGTAGTGTTCATTTCGTTAGGCTTAAGAAGAAACTAAACTTGCTGACGTCACGCTTAAAGCAAACAAAACCTCCAAATCCTCCCGCTTGTAATTTTGAGTTTCACCCTAGAACCCTTAACCTATCCAACCAACACTTTTCCCCCCAGGAAATTAAGTTTTTAGATAACGGTTTAAAATATTCCCCCCATGTTATAAGCAAATCAGATTCCCTAAATCTAATTGCTAAATGCGAATTAGCAATTAAAGATAATAAAATTCCTAATCCCACAATTATAGGTTCCACCATTTCCAACTTTATCACCAAACCAACCAACACTCAAAACATATCCCATTTACCTGAAACATCCCTTCTTTCCTCTATAAAATCTAAAATTAAAACCAATAATCTTCTTGTTTCCAAGGCAGATAAAGGCCAATGCACAGTCATTATGACTCAAGAAGATTATAAAGATAAAGTTTTTGATTTTTTAAACTCAGACGATTTCATTAAAACCAATAAAAATCCTACTATTTCTTTCCATAACAAATTTAAAAAAATCCTTAAATCCTGCTCCGAAACTCTAGCATATTTTGAAACATCTTCTGAGTCCTTAACCCCTTCGAATCCTTCTACTCCTTTACTTTATGCTTTACCTAAAATCCACAAGCCCAATATTCCTGTTCGTCCCATAGTATCCTATACTGGCTCATCCACCCATAAAACCTCTAAGTGGCTAAACGAAGTGTTTAGAAAATATATCAAATTTAAACCACGATATTCTGTCATGAATGATATAGAATTATGTAACAAATTAAACAACTTCAAAATCCCTCCAGGTTGCAAGTTAGTATCTTTTGATGTACAGTCCCTTTTCCCTTCTATTCCCGTCAATGAATGTATACCCTTACTCAGAAAACACCTTCGCAATTCCAACTTACCAGAATATGTCAGTGATGACCTCCTAGAACTTTTTAAAATATGCCTTAAGCAAAATTTTTGTCAGTTCAATAATAAAATTTTTATTCAAAAAACAGGTTTACCTATGGGTTCCCCCCTCTCCCCCCTTTTGGCCGAAATATTTTTAGACTATCTTGAAAATGAATTTCTTTCTAAGAGTTGCCTTTTTAGAAAGCACATAAAATTTTAGGCCCGCTACGTGGATGATATTTTTGTGATTTTTGAAGGTAATGAACAAGAAATTCAAACGTTTTTAAATTTTTTAAATAGTCTACACCCCAATTTAAAATTTACAGTGGAAATCGAGTCTAATTCTTCACTCCCCTTTTTAGACCTTAAATTTACAGTCATTAATAGTGAATTGCAAGTCTCCATTTATAGAAAACCCACAACAACTTCCCATTTAATTCCCTTTCAAGCCTTTAACCCTTTTAGCCATAAAATGGCAGCATTCCATTCCCTTTTTCACAGATTATTTTCCTTACCCCTTAATAAATCAGATTTCAAAATAGAGTTAGACACAATTTTTCACTTGGCAGAAGTTAATAACTACCCTTTAAATATAATTAAAAAACTTTACAGTAAAAAACTTAATAAATATAGTTTAGCAAAAGTCACCTCCCTTATACCTATTTCAACCCTAAACCCATCATCCTTTTGTAGTATTCCATACATAGGTCCCCCTTCTTTAAAAATCAAAAAACTCCTATCTCAATTTAAAATTTCCGTGTCCTTTTCAGCCCCCTCTAACCTCAACCTCCTATTATCCCATAAAAAGGACAAAATTAATCCTTTGGAAAGGAGCGGCGTTTATAAACTGACCTGTTCCTGTGATAGCTTTTACATAGGCCGTAGTTATCGTAAAATCTGTATAAGAACCAACGAACACTTTCGTTTACTACGTGCAAATAATGTTGATCTAGCAGGTCTTAACTATAAGTCCAACTTTGCCAACCATGTGTTGTGCAACAACCATGACTATGAAAATGAAGTAAGCGTTTTGCATATTTCGAGGAACGATAGAGTTACAGATCTGCTAGAACAATTTGCCATTTTGTACAACAAAAGGTTCCATAGGGATAGGTTAGTTAATGAACAAATAGATTTTTTGAACATTTATGTTTACAATAATGTTTTAAACGTTAGACCGGAGATTGTTGCCTGTCCCCTTACAGAGCATTAATCTTTGGAGTAAATATTTTTGTTTAAAAACTTTTCCAAAGATTTTGTTCCCTTTTTGGTTTGTTTTTGAGTTTTTGATGTGAATTTGCTGCCACCTCTTCAATTTTATTCCAATTACCAAGTTAAATATAAATTAATCTTTTTCTTTTTTTTTTTTTTTTATATTTATCTACCTTTTTTGCAGTTTAAAGATAATTCCTTTAGTCTGTTTGAAGTATAGTTTGGATTATTTTATGATAGATGTCCCAGATTTTTATTCAATTTAAAATTTTAGATTTCATTAATTTATTTTATTTTAACTTATTGTAGTTTTCTTTTTGTTTAAATTTTTAAGATTTTATAAAAATAATAGAGTTAAGGTCAGTATGACATTTCTAATAATGTGTACTCAAGTTATTTTGTTTATAAATTTAAAAAGTAAGTTTTTCTAAAAGGAATTGTACCATTTTCAACCTAATTTTTCATTATTTGTAGCTTGAAAATGACTTTATGTTAAAAAAGTCGAAACAATTGTCGCTGTAATGTTTGTTTAATAGACAATAAATTTATATTTTGGAGAGATAACATTTTTTCTATGGTTTATTTAAATCAACTCCAATATGAGTAAGGATCAAGAATTTCTTAATTTCATTAACTTTAGCTCTCTTCATCCTACTCACCAAAAAATTAACTTAATTAAACAAGAACTTAATCGTGTTCAAAGATTAAGTCATAATTCTTTTTGGGAAAAAAATATAGATGGTATTAAAACTAAATTTTTAAAAAATGGTTATCCAAAACGATTAATTAATTCGGTGATTTCACGAAATAGGGACCCAGGTTTTATAAATACAAAATCAAAGTAACAATACTGTTAAAAAAGTATATTGTAGTCTACCAATAATACCAAGTTTAACGAATAAACTAACAAATATACTTAAAACAGAGAACTCAATGTTTGCCACATACAGTAAGAATACAGTAGGTAGTTTGCTCTTTAGTAAAATTAAAGATAGGGACAAAAAAGAATTTATGACTGACATGGTATACCAAATTAATTGTTTCCACTGTGATGCTTGCTATATTGGACATTCAAAAACTTATCTCAAAAAACGTTTAAGCAACCATAAGTCGGCATGCAAAAATATCACTGATAATAAAACCGCCCTAACCTACCACTATCTAGAAAGTGGACACCACTTTAATTTTAATGTAGAGGATGTAAGGATATTAAATAAAATTAGTAATCGGAGAAGGAGAGAGTTGATGGAAATGGTTCAAATAACTGCCAACAAAAACGCTATAAATTATAAAACGGATACGGATGGCCTTAGTAATATATATTTTTATTTAATAAGAAAAATTAATAGCTAATTTTTGTGGAGCAGGGGTTACTAACCATGTTGGGGGAGTATGTGTCTCTTTCTCCTTCCATCTCATTAGTGAAACGGGGTGGGAGATACATACCCGTTAACCGGTGTTTTCTTTCTCCCTTTTCATCTCATTAGTGAAACGGGGGTGGGATACGTAGTTTTTGTGGAGCAGTGGTTACTAACCATATTGGGGGAGTGTGTGTTTCTCTCTCCTTTCATCTCATTAGTGAAATGAGGTGGGAAATACATACCTGTTAACTGGTGTTTCTTTCTCTCTTTTCATCCCATTAGTGAAACGGGGTGGGATGCGTACCTGTTAACCGATGTGGCCACAAGAAGCTGCCAACACAAGAAAAACACTATAAATTTTAAAACGGACATCGATTGCCTTAGTAATATTTATTTTCATTTTTGTCTAATTACAGAATTAATAGCTAATTCTTTGTGGAACAGTGGTTACTAACCATGCTGGGGGAGTGTATTTCTTTCTTCTTTTTTATCTCATTAGTGTAACGGGGGGTGAGATACATATCCTTTAGCTGGGGCCTCCTTTCCCCTCTTTTCATCTCATCAGTGAAACAAAGGGGGGGGGTATACGTACCTTTTGACCGATGTTACCACAGAGAATTGACTAATGCTGGGTTCGACCCACAAAAATGTTACATGTTTTTTACTGCGAACGACGCTTTTAACCTACAAATTTTTCGACATGGTGTCAAAACCAATTTTTATATTGTAATGTAATATTTATTTATTTTTATGTTGTAAAAGGTTCTTTTTCATAATGTTCAAGTTTATAATATATATAACTACGCTCACATAATTTTTAGGTAAGAAAATTTACATATTTTACCTGAAAATGGGATTCAATACAGGCAAAAAAATATTTTTGTTATATATTATCATTATTATTGTTATTAACAATAGTTGTTATCTTTCAGCTTTGATAAAGCCCCCAAAGAGGGGAGAAACGTTAGCCATATAATAAAGTGACGCATTAAAACCTGCCAAAAAATCCGAGTTTTTTTTTTACAAACCAGAAAATTACATTCAAAGTTTGGCAACCTATATGGTATTTACCTACAATTACTAAGTTTTCGGGATTCACCTTACATCATGGGATTTTATAACGACATTAGAACATATTATGGAAAAGAAACTTGTGATTATCTTAAAGAATGGCTAAAACTAAGAAAGAAGCTAATTAGCCTAACTGCAAGAAAAACATTTTTACTCACATGTAAAAGAGGTTCACTAATTCCAAACCATATAAAACGGAATTTTAACTGTGTACACAATATGCTGATTGATGATAGCCCTTATAAATTTCAAATAGACAACACCATTAAAATGTTCCAGAAACAATGTCTAGTGATTGAAATTAGAACAACATTCTGGCAGATTAGTCAGGTTAAAATCAACATAAGAAAGGTTATTACCGAAGTCAGATCTAGACTACCACCTACATTAGTACAAAATTGTATTCAGTTTCATCAAAGGACTTGTCGAAATTTTAAAACACAGTTAAAATCAACACATACCAAAAAACTTGAAGCTTTAAAAGAGAAACAATGTAGTTTTACACTGGGTACATCTAAAACATGGGTGATAAACACAACAAATGTACAATTACCTATTGAAGCGCATGACATCCTTTCACTTGGACCTAAATTTGTGCTGCCATACAGTGTACCAACAATACCACTAAATGATATGTTATGTGATGTGGAATTGGCCATTCAACGTCTAAAGTACGATAATAAAAATATTATAAGAGCCCGATGTACAAACACAATAACAAATTATGTACATAATATCAAAAACCGTTCCAACGCACTAGGCAACACAAAGATAGAACATGATGTTTTGATGACTAGAAGGTTTCTTAAATTACATGAGGACATTCTAGTGGTTAAAGCTGACAAGGGCAATTCTACTGTCTTGTTGAACAGAGATGACTATTTTAATAAGCTTCAAATGTTATTGAGTGATACTACTTGTTTTAAGAAAGTGGATAGAGACCCTACAAAAGAACTCCAGACTACAGGTAACACCTTGATTGAGACTTTATTTAAAAGGGGTGATATTGACAAGGCTAATTTTGATAAACTAACTAACAATAACTGCATAGCACCTAAGATTTATGGGCTACCAAAAGTGCATAAAGATAATTACCCATTAAGGCCTATAATAGCCTCAATAAATTCACCCAGTTATGGTTTGTCAAAGTTTGTCACATCAATATTAAACAACTTGATACCTGAATTTCAATATAATGTTAAAAATTCATATGATTTTACTAACAAGATTAGGAATATCAAGGTGTCACCTAATTATAGACTGGTGTCCTTTGATGTAGTGTCGCTATTTACAAACTTACCTCATAAGCTAATTTTAAGTTGTATATTGGATTTTTGGCCAAAAATACAAGAATTTTGTAATATAGATAAAAATGTGTTTATGTCATTGATTGAGTTTATATTGCTAAGTGGATATTGTGTTAGTTTAGGTAATTTTTATAAATTGGTGGATGGGAGTCCTATGGGTTGCCCCTCATCCCCCATTTTTGCGAACTTAGTAATGAACTTTGTGATTAAATCTGTAATAAGTAAATTTACATTTTTAATCCCATATTTTTGGATATTTGTTGATGACATTTTCGCTATTTTACCCGAAGATGAAATCCACAATGTACTGAATATGTTTAATTCAATCAATGACAAGTTAAAGTTTACTCTAGAGATGGAAACTGATTGTAAGTTGCCATTTCTAGATGTACTGATCATTAGAACTGAAGATGGGTCATTAGTGTCCGATATTTATAAAAAGCCCACGAACACAGACAGAACCATTAACTTTAGCTCTCTTCATCCTACTCACCAAAAAATTAACTTAATTAAACAAGAACTTAATCGTGTTCAAAGATTAAGTCATAATTCTTTTTGGGAAAAAAATATAGATGGTATTAAAACTAAATTTTTAAAAAATGGTTATCCAAAACGATTAATTAATTCGGTGATTTCACGAAATAGGGACCCAGGTTTTATAAATAGAAATCAAAGTAACAATACTGTTAAAAAAGTATATTGTAGTCTACCAATAATACCAAGTTTAACGAATAAACTAACAAATATACTTAAAACAGAGAACTCAATGTTTGCCACATACAGTAAGAATACAGTAGGTAGTTTGCTCTTTAGTAAAATTAAAGATAGGGACAAAAAAGAATTTATGACTGACATGGTATACCAAATTAATTGTTTCCACTGTGATGCTTGCTATATTGGACATTCAAAAACTTATCTCAAAAAACGTTTAAGCAACCATAAGTCGGCATGCAAAAATATCACTGATAATAAAACCGCCCTAACCTACCACTATCTAGAAAGTGGACACCACTTTAATTTTAATGTAGAGGATGTAAGGATATTAAATAAAATTAGTAATCGGAGAAGGAGAGAGTTGATGGAAATGGTTCAAATAACTGCCAACAAAAACGCTATAAATTATAAAACGGATACGGATGGCCTTAGTAATATATATTTTTATTTAATAAGAAAAATTAATAGCTAATTTTTGTGGAGCAGGGGTTACTAACCATGTTGGGGGAGTATGTGTCTCTTTCTCCTTCCATCTCATTAGTGAAACGGGGTGGGAGATACATACCCGTTAACCGGTGTTTTCTTTCTCCCTTTTCATCTCATTAGTGAAACGGGGGTGGGATACGTAGTTTTTGTGGAGCAGTGGTTACTAACCATATTGGGGGAGTGTGTGTTTCTCTCTCCTTTCATCTCATTAGTGAAATGAGGTGGGAAATACATACCTGTTAACTGGTGTTTCTTTCTCTCTTTTCATCCCATTAGTGAAACGGGGTGGGATGCGTACCTGTTAACCGATGTGGCCACAAGAAGCTGCCAACACAAGAAAAACACTATAAATTTTAAAACGGACATCGATTGCCTTAGTAATATTTATTTTCATTTTTGTCTAATTACAGAATTAATAGCTAATTCTTTGTGGAACAGTGGTTACTAACCATGCTGGGGGAGTGTATTTCTTTCTTCTTTTTTATCTCATTAGTGTAACGGGGGGTGAGATACATATCCTTTAGCTGGGGCCTCCTTTCCCCTCTTTTCATCTCATCAGTGAAACAAAGGGGGGGGGGGGGGTATACGTACCTTTTGACCGATGTTACCACAGAGAATTGACTAATGCTGGGTTCGACCCACAAAAATGTTACATGTTTTTTACTGCGAACGACGCTTTTAACCTACAAATTTTTCGACATGGTGTCAAAACCAATTTTTATATTGTAATGTAATATTTATTTATTTTTATGTTGTAAAAGGTTCTTTTTCATAATGTTCAAGTTTATAATATATATAACTACGCTCACATAATTTTTAGGTAAGAAAATTTACATATTTTACCTGAAAATGGGATTCAATACAGGCAAAAAAATATTTTTGTTATATATTATCATTATTATTGTTATTAACAATAGTTGTTATCTTTCAGCTTTGATAAAGCCCCCAAAGAGGGGAGAAACGTTAGCCATATAATAAAGTGACGCATTAAAACCTGCCAAAAAATCCGAGTTTTTTTTTTTTTTTTACAAACCAGAAAAAAAAAAAAAAAAAAAAAAAATAAATATTAATTTATTTTCTGTTTGGTAGGCTTCGAGTTCGATTATGTCGATGTAATTAGCTATGTTTTGAAAGAAGAGTTGCAGGGGTAGGTTACCCTTTTCAGTAGCCTGTGAAATTTTAGAGAATTGGTCTAATAATTCTAAGGGTTGAATGATTGAGAGATGAAGTACTTTTAATCTAGCAAAGGTGATGCTATTAAGGATATCATCCAATTGATGTTCAATTAGAATAAATGATTCTATTAATTGTTCACATAAGTTAAAGATTTAAAGTTTGGATTCAAAATAATTTTGATTATCCGTAATATTATAAAGTTGATTTTCTATTATTTTAAGATCCTCATTAAAGGTTTCTTTTTCGATTTGCAATTTCTGAATAGTATAGTTAAAGGTTTTGATTGTTTGCGTAGTAACTAAAATTTGATTTTTGATTAAGTTTTGGATTTCGTGTTCATCCTTTTCTAATTTATTTATGCAATTTTCATAATATTCGCCGTCGCTAGCGTCTAGGTTACCCGTAATGCCTTTCCAGATTGAACCGATTCCATTAAGAATACCTCTTTTAGTCCTATAGGAGTTTGTATCCCCCCTTATTTCTAGGAACTTCTTTTCTATAGAGTCGGAAATTCTGTCTAACATATGGGTATGCGAGCGAGCGTCGGTCGCAAAATATAGTAAACGTGGATTCGAATTTAGATTAAGCAAGTCATTAATGTGATTAAGGATTATTTTGTTATTGACAAAGGAGTTTTTAAGTAAGGTTATGTCTTTATATACTAACAGTTTCCATCTATCATTTGAAATTTTTATAGAGCCTTCATTGTGGTAATAGAGGCCCAAAGTGTTGTTAAGAGGAGTGAGGGTGAATTTTTCTTGGGATCTGTATCCCTGGAGGATAATTATTGCTGTCCAGAAGGACCTGAAACAATATTACCTTCGTTATTCCCTTCGCCGTCGTCAGTATCGTCATTAGGGTCACGATCTGTGACAGGTTTAAGTCGGTCAAAATTAACCTTAGTAGTAAAGTTGTCTCTCTTAATTATGGCAGAGTTTGAAAAGGTGGATTCGATGGTAAAAGGCCCATAGTATTTTGGTTTTAATTTATGACTAATTTGGGACTCTTTGAGCCAGACCTTTTGTCCATCGTGATATTGAGGGGGTTTTGGGTTGACGTGTTTATCGAAGCGTTCTTTTGCCTTTTCTTTAGACCGAATAGTTTTTTCGCGGGCAATTCTATAATTATAGGATATTTTATTATTAAGGTCGCGAATGGCCAAAAACAAGTTCGTAGGGGGTAAAACCCGTGGTTTTATTTACGCTAGTGTTATGGGATATCATTGCGTAGGGTAGAATTTCTAGGGGATTTTCGTCAGGGAATTCGAGGCACTGTACTCTAAGTATTTCCGCAAGGCTTGCGTGAAATCTTTCTACTGAACCGTTTGATTGGGGGTGAGCCACGGAGCTTGTCGTAAGTTTAAAATCGTATAGTTTAGCTAGATCGTACATTAGTTGGTTTTCATTGTTGATTTCCCCCATTGTCAGTATGAATTCGTAACGGGGTTCCGTAGTGCTGGAAGAAAACCATTAAGGTTCTTATAACCTCTTTTGCGCTCTTATCCTTTAGTGGGTATGTTTGGGTAAATTTCGTTAGTTCGTCCCTTATGGTGAGGAAATAGCGCTTGTTAGGAATACTAAATACATCTATGTTTATTCTCTCAAAAGGAGTTTTAGGGGTCTCGGTCACTACAAGTGGTCTGTCTGTATTTCGTCTGTTAATTTTTGCTCTGGCGCAGAGGTCGCAAGATTTTATGTAGGCTTCAACTTCCTTTTGGAGGTTTGGCCAGTTATATTTCTCGAGATTTCTACGGAAGGTTTCGTTGATACCTCTGTGCAAATTGTTTTTCCCATCGTGGTACTGAGAAATAATTATGGTACGTTGGTCAGGGTCGGGTTCGGTCACTAGATTTTGACAAATAATAAAATTTAAGTCTACATCGGCAAACATAAAGCTTAGAATTTCTGGGAGTTTTAGGTCGGCAACGTCCTCGACTTAGTATGTCTCATTTTCTTCGAATATGCGTTTTTCTTTAAAGAGTAGGGTAAATAAGTGTTCTATAGCGTTTTCCGCGACTCTAGGTATCGGGATGATGAAATATTTTCTGTTAGTTATTGAAGCGCTATTAACAATATTTATATTTTGAATTTAAAACTCTCGGTCATCGTCCGGGAAGTCTTCGACAATTATCTCATGTAAGTAATCTAAATTTTTCTGTTTAAAGAGGGTAATAATATTTTTATGTCTTTTGTCAAGAAGTTGGTCGTTGGAATAAGAAACTTTTGATTGGTCGATAAGTGATCTTTCGTTATAAGCTTTTGAAAAGACTTTATATTCTTCTTTAACTATTTCGGGGGCTGGTTCGGTTTCTATTTGTTCAGGGGTTTCTCCGTTGTCAGTATGAAATATTCTAAGCGTATTAACTTCGGAACTTAAATTTGTGTTTATGTAAATAAAATTTTTAATGTCTGAGTCCGAAAAAATTTGTTTTATCAACTTTAGGACGACTGCCCAGTTTAACTGATCTAGCCCACACCCAATCTTAGGCATAGCGAGATTTATATCTTTGTTTTGTTTACATAATAATTTTAGGTTTTGAAGAGCTCTGATAAAGCTTTTATACGTAGGTTTTTGCTAGTATTTTTCCTTAGTTACAAGGTAGTAAATATTTCGATTGTCGATAGTTAATTGAGCTACTTCGCCAACGGCTTTTTCTTGGGATTTTAGTTTTTCTATATCTTTAAACCGATTCCTGAATTCCAAAGCAATACCTTTTTTCATGGCCATATCTTTGGATACACAATGAGCTAGGGAATATTCTGGGGGACAGTTATTTAGGTTGTCGAACACGATTTTTACATTCTCGTTAGTTACTTCGGGGGAAAATATTACGTCAAATATATCTATGGTGGTTTCGAGTTTATTAGAACATTGATAGGAGTGAATTCTACTAAGAGCGTCAGCATTTAAATTAGTTTTTCCGGGTTTATAGATATTTGGTACTCGTACTCTTCCAATTTTAATCTCCAACGGGCAAGACGGCTCCCTGAGTCGTTTATCGAAAAGAGCCACGTCAAGGGCCTGTGATCAGTCACGAGTTTGAAGTTCCTCCCGAAAAGATAGGGCCGAAAGTACTTTACGGTCCAGACAATTGCTAGAAGTTCTCTTTCTATGACCGAATAATTTATTTCTGCAGTATTCAGGGTCCGGGAGGCGTATGCTATGGGTAGGTCTTTATTAAGTGGACCTTGCTAAAGGACTGCGCCAATTGCGTACGAGCTCGCGTCCGTGGTAACGACGAATTCCTCAGTGAAGTCAGGGTAGCGAAGTATAGGGGCAGTAGTTAAAAGAATTTTACATTTTTCGAAGGATTCGATACAGTCCTGCCTAAATATAAAGGGAATGTCCTTTTTAAGGAGGGTGGTAAGAGGTTTTACAATTTTTGCGAAGTTAGGTATAAAGCGGCGGTAGTAGCCAATCAAGCCTAAGAAGCTTTTTATGTCTTTTTGATTTTTTGGCTGTGGGAATTTTTGAATACACCCGGTTTTTTTCGGATTAGGTTTTACTCCATCTTCCGTGATAACATGGCCTAAGTAGGCAACTTCCTTACTCAGGAATTCACATTTGTGAGGCTGAATTTTAAGGTTATATTCCCTTAAGCGGAAAAAGATTTAATTGAGACGTTCCATGTGTTCTTCGAGACAAGACATCGTTCGTTTTGTATGCCGAACATAATTTGGTCCATTACGCGCTGGAATGTGCTTGGGGCGTTTTTAAGCCCGAAAGGCATTCGACAGAATTCGTAGTGTCCGTTGTCTACAGAGAAAGCAGTTTTTAAAATATCAGGGGAGTTAATTTCGATTTGGTGAAATCCGGAGACGAGGTCCATAATAGTAAAGTAGGTAGATTTTCCGAGTTTGTCGAGGAGGTCGGCTATGTTGGGTAATGGATATCTATCACCGATTGTTACTTCATTTAGTTTTCGGTAATCAACGACTACGCACCATTTTTCTTTGCCGGTAGCGTCCGTTTTCTTTGGAACAACCCAGACGGGGCTGGACCAAGGGGATGCTGAAGGTCTAATGATATTTTGTTCGAGCATTTCTTTAACCTGGTTTTTGACTTCCTCTTTGTGAACATGGGGGTATCTATAGGATTTAGTAAAAATAGGTCTAGAGTCTCCGGTGTTAATTTCGTGTTTAACTTTATTTGTAAATGTTAATTTATCTCCTTCCAAGTAAAAGATGTCTGAATATTTTAGGCATAGATTAGTAATAAATTCTGCTTCTTCTGTATTTAAATGATCGAGTCTTAGGGTTTCTTTAATTTTTCGTTCGCGGTCAGTATCAGCAAAGGTATTAATTCGGGTAACTTACAAGATTTCTTTATAGAGTTCGTGTTGGCTATACTATCGTCCTAAGCCAAAAAGTCGTAACTCAAGTTTTGGTCGATTTTATTTTTTTTGGATTTTCATACAAATAAAGCTCTTTTCTACATGTATCCAAACCAAAATGGATAAATATTTATCATAAAACATGATAAAATGCTAACAAAGTTTGTCGCATCTCAAAAATTCTAAAAAAACCTAAGCGATCTAGATCATTTTCCTAAGCAAAATAGACGTAGTTAATTCTAAATTGCTTAAGATTATCACTTGTTTGTAGTTTACGTTTATGACAGAATTAATATCTGTCAAATTAAGTTACGTTTTTTTGGCTAAGCAAGGGTTATGTCTTTTAACTCAAAAAATAACCAAAACGATGGTGAACCGTCTTCTGGTTCACCATCATTTGGGAGTGATTTTTTTATAATATTTACTACTGACGGTGATGATTCGAGTTCTGAATTTGGAGAGAACCCGGAGGAAGACTCTGAAAATGCGGATGGCAATATAGAAAGTATTCAATATACTAAAAAAGGTACAATAAGGAAAAGAAAAAAGTACGATACTTCTCTTCCAGAAAGAAAAAAAGCTAAATTTAATGTATTGGTTGAGAAACACTCACTTAAAAATGGTTGCGAGGAAACATGCACAAAAGGTTGCTTTAAAAAAATACCAGAAGAAAGACGAAAGTTTTTAAATGAAGAATTTTGGAAAATGACTGAGAAAAAGATAGAAAATCATTTATTATGCACCATATCTTCTCTGGAACAATAAAACAGCTAAGAATTTCAGCAATACATACAAGCTGAAGAATGAAAATGGTGGTTATGAAACAGTATGTAAACCATTCTTCTTAACAACGCTTGGGTTTGATAAAAAAATGACAGGGTTCTTCGAACTTCGTTAATTAATAGAAAAAATTCTGTGGTGCCCATTTCAGACAAAAGAGGTACTAAAGAACGGCATAACAAAATAGATG
>CAUEHQ010000890.1:0-45525 GCA_958510825.1 Brachypterus glaber | reverse complement strand
GAAGACAAAATATTTCAAATAAAAGTTTTTTGTAATCTAACGGAACTATAGAATGAGGAAACGTCAAAAAATATGAGGTGAAGACACTTTAGGGTATTTCAGCAGGGGTATAAACAATCAATTTAACTATCTTGACTTCGGAAAAAATCGGGAAAACGAGGAAAACTTAAAAATATAGCTTAGAAGGGGTTAATTTATATTTTATGGATGTAAGGATTTGGACGAAATTTAACTCTTTAGTATTTTTAAATAAGAAAAAATTACACAGGTCAACATTTAGTATGGAAAAAAACACTGGACCAGACCCAAGTACCCAGGGGTTTTTGGGGTCACTGATTTCGATGCCGAGGTCGGTCAAGCTCTATCACATCAGTTTCAAGGTCATTTGAAGGTCAAACCGAGAAAAGGTGGTTGAAACAATCTGAAAAAAATAATTAAGTTTTTAGGGTCTGTGATTCCGATGCTAAGGTCAGTCAAGCTCTATCACGTCAGTTTCAAGTTCATATGAGGGTCAAACTGAGAAAAGGTGGTTGAAAAAATTTGAAAAAATCATAAATAAGTTTTTGAGGTGATTCCGATTCTGATTCCGATGCTAAGGGTGCTCAAGCTCTATCACGTCAGTTTCAAAGTCATTTGAAGGTCAAACCGAGAAAACATCTGAAAAAAATCATATATACGTTTTTGGGGTTGCTGAGTTCGAATCCGGTGTTTGCTTATCCTTAAAAGGCATCCAAAGGTAGTTGCAAGGTCATTACTAGGAAATTTCGAGGTTAATTAGTGAGGAGAATATGTCAAAAAAATTTATATAAGTTCAAAATATCAAAATATTTAAACCAAGTTTTTTCAAAAACGTGCCATTTCAGGCTAACTTTTTTTTCATATTTTCATAGTATCATGTGTTGGGAAAAAAAGCATATAAAAAAAACCTGGGCGATTTTGAGATTTTTTTTTTAAATTGACAATTACAGAAAAAATCTTCTGTTCTTAAGTTAAACTGTCTTATTCGTATAATAAAACATATTTTAAAAATAAAATTTATTGATTTTGAGCATACATAGGGATAAAACAAGCCACTAATGTTATCTAGAAAATTAGTGTTTATCGCAATATGGCGCATAACCTTGAAACTTAGATAATAAGGTTAAACTGAGAAAAGGTGGTTGAAAAAATCTGAAAAAAATCATACGTAAGTTTTTAGGGTCGCTGATTCCGATGCTAAAGTCACTCAAGCTCTATCACGTCAGTTTCAAGGTCATATGAAGGCACAAACTGAGAAAAGGTGGTTCAGATTACTAGGAAATTTCGAGGTTAATTAGTGAGGAGAATATGTCAAAAAAATTTATATAAGTTCAAAATATCAAAATATTTAAACCAAGTTTTTTCAAAAACGTGCCATTTCAGGCTAACTTTTTTTTCATATTTTGATAGTATCATGTGTAATTTGAAGGTCAAACTGAGAAATATGGTTGAAAAATCTGAAAAAAACCATACCTAAGTTTTTAGGGTAGCTGATTCCGATGCTAAAGTCACTCAAGCTCTATCACGTCAGTTTCAAGGTCATATGAAGGTCAAACTGAGAAAAGGTGGTTTAAAAAATCTGAAAAAATCATAAACAAGTTTTTAGGGTCGCTGATTACGATGCTAAGGTCAGTTAAGCTCTATCACGTCAGTTTCAAGGTCATTTGAAGATCAAACTGAGAAAAAATGGTTGAAAAAATCTGAAAAAAATCATAAATAAGTTTTTGATGTCGCTGATTCCGATGCTAGGGGCGGTCAAGCACTATCTGATTTTTTTCAGATTTTTTCAATCACCTTTTCTCAGTTTGACCTTAATATGACCTTGAAACTGACGTAATAGAGCCTAAATGACAGCATCAGAATCATCGACCCTAAAAACTTATGTATAATTTGTTTCATATTTTTTCAACCACCTTTTCTCAGTTTGACCTTAATATGACCTTGAAACTAACGTGATAGAGCTTGAATGACCTCAGTATCGGAATCAGCGACCCTAAAAACTCATGTATGATTTTTTTCAGACTTTTTCAACCACCTTTTCTCAGTTTGGCCTTAATATGACCTTGAAACTTACGTGATAGAGTTTGACTGACCTCAGTATCGGAATCAGCGACACAAAAAACTTACGTATGATTTTTTTCAGATTTTTCAACCATATTTCTCAGTTTGACCTTCAAATTACCTTGAAACTGACGTGATAGAGCTTGAATGACCTTAGCATCGGAATCAGCTACCCTAAAAACTTAGGTATGATTTTTTTCAACCATCTGTTTGACCTTCAAATGACCTCTAAACTGACGTGATAGAGCTTGACTGACCTTAGCATCGGAATCAGCGACCCTAAAAACTTATTTATGATTTTTTTCAGATTTTTTCAACCACCTTTTTTTAGTTTGACCTTATAATTTAAGTTTCAAGGTTATGCGCCATATTCCGACAAACACTAATTTTCTAGATAACATTAGTGGCTTGTTTTATGCCTATGTATGCTCAAAATTAAGGTTTTTTTTTAGGTTTTTTTTCCAACACATGGTACTATCAAAATATGAAAAAAAAGTTAGCCTGAAATGGCACGATTCTGAAAAAACTTGTTTTAAATATTTTGATATTTCGAAATTATATATTTTTTTTTACATATTCTCCTCACTAATTAATCTCGAAATTTCCTAGTAATGACCTTGCAACGACCTTATTTATGACTTATTTATGATTTTTCTCAGATGTTTCCTCAGTTTGACCTTCAAATGACCTTAAAACTGACGTGATAGAGCTTGACCACCCTTAGCATCGGAATCAGCGACCTCAAAAACTTATTTATGATTTTTTTCAGATTTTTTCAACCACCTTTTTTCAGTTTGACCTTCATATGACATTGAAACTGACGTGATAGAGCTTGACTGACCTTAGCATCGGAATCAGTGACCCTAAAAACTTATGTATGATTTTCTTCAGATTTTTCCAACCACCTTTTCTCGGTTTGACCTTCAAATGACCTTGAAACTGATGTGATAGAGCTTGGCCGACCTCGGTATCGAAATCAGTGACCCCAAAAACCCCTGGGTACCTGGGTCTGGTCCGGTGTTTTTTTCCATACTAAATGTTGACCTGTGTTATTTGAAAAGCGATAAATTCAAAGAAACTCGTTAGCGCACCACTATTTTTGGGTACAGGAAACCGATTTAGCTTATGTCATAAAATGTGGATAAAATAACAAACTGCTATTATTTATATACCTAAAAAAAATAAAAAAAAAACAAGAATAATAATAACAATAATTTTTATTGTTTACCCAAAAGGTTTTTTAACAATTTTTGCTTTACAAATAAACAATTTAATAAAAAATTTAAAATATTACATTTTCATACGTACAAATAATCTTTTGAATAAAAAAAAAGTTTAAACTAGTAACAAGTGTAATAGATTAGAATAGATTTTTTTATTTCTACAAATAAAATAACAGAATTATTGTAGTGGAAAGTAACAATAATAAAAATATACATTAAAATACTTTAAAATTATTTTAAAGTAACAATAATTAAAGTAGGTATTACATTAGTACATTAAAATGTACCAAAATAATTTGAAGGAAATAAAAAATATTGTAACAAAAAATAAATAAATATATTAATAGTATAAAACCTAATGAGATTCATTAATTATTTAATTAATATAACAATTGAAACCTATTAAAATAATTATTAAGTTACATTACTGCCAATATTTTATTCTGTTTGGTGAAATAAATTTTATACCGGGTATTATAAAAAGTAATGCTTATCTCTGTAACTATAAACAATTTTGAAGTTTGCATAGCTTGTGAGTCATTAAAACTCTTATTCTAGCATGACCAAATGAATATTACTTCCGTGTAATTTAAATACAAGCCTTTATATTTGTTTTTATTCGATTGTTTCTAAAAGCGACACTTTTTATTTATGTTTGCCGGCGAAAAGTTGGACTTTGTGCCCTAGGGCCAAAAAGTTTTTTGGTCCGCTAACTAAAACTTGTTATTATAAAGCTTTTTTAAAATAAATTACTTTACCTTTACTGTAATATTTATAAAGAAATATGACTTTTTGTTCTTTTGGACAAGATACAAGTAGATATTATAATCATTTTATATAAATAAAACTTTCCTTTTCAACATAACCTCAAAACATATGGTTAACCGGATTCATTCACTAAAATAAATCACAATTACAAAATTTCAATTGTTAAATACAGTGTCGGACTGGGCAGACCGAGGTTAGTTAGATTTGTAACCTAGGGCCCCCAAATCTTTTTTTCCTCCGGAAAATTTTCATGACTAAAAAGAGATCATCACTCTCAATTTTTTTTACCCCTGCCATAAATTTCTATGACTAAAAAAAAGGCCTTACCCCAAAAAATTTTTCTCATCAATCACCCCCAAAACTATTATTATAGTAAAAATAAATATCACCCGAGGCAGGGGGGACCAAACTATGGGGAGCCCCCTTAGATTTTTCTCACTATCTCACCTGTCCAGACCGACTTTGTTTAAATATAATTATAAAACGGTTTTAAAACTATTAAAATTTTCATAACAAACAGACTTTAACTCAAATTAATCGAAACACTAAGGTAATTTGAAAATGAAGAATACAGAAGAAACGGTTCAATTGTTTTTTTAGAGATATGATTGGATAGCATTTTGTCATGGATAACTAGATAGGTAATAATACAGCAAAAAGAAATATTTTTTTACAATTTAAAATTAAACTTATTTTAATATTTTTTTATAATTAGTAACAATCGAATAAAAAACATTGTATAATACAAGGGCGAAAAGTAAAATTTTGATTTCGTAGGTTTATTACCCTCGGGCTGGCAGGCCGGCCGGCCCTCGGCTTCTGAAAACCAACTCAATCGCAAAAATTTTCGCCCTTGTATAACTATTTAATTTTCAGCTTCGTTTTTTAATTTTCTTTTCAATTAAGTATAAATCACAAGTAGATTTTAATTTATTTATTTTTAATTTTAATAACATTTTTCTGAATTTTTTTTAATTTATGTCATTTTAACTTTTAATCATAAGGAGAGATAAAAAATTATGTTTGGACTTTTGGTGAATGCGCCGCATTCTTTGTTGAAATGTGCAGTGGAAAAAAATCTTAAATATTACCTCTGCATTATGTTTTCATCCTACAGAAAATATTTTTTAAATAAATAGTATTTCCACTTAATAATTATAATTTACATAATTATAATTAATTATAATTAATTATAAATAACATTTTGCTATTTTTTAGGTAGAAAGATGTTCTGGTTAACAATAGTTATATTATTCTGCTTTTTATTTTATTACTACCTAATAAAACCCCATAGGTTCTGGGTGGAGAAAGGAGTAAAACAGTTTAAACCAAATTTTTTGGTAGGAATTTACCTTAGAATGATATTAGGAAGCGAGACCTTTAAAGACCTGTTGGATAAAATATATTATTCTTTTAAGGACTCAAGGTAATTTTAGTAGATATCTATATATACTGACTCACCGACTTTTTCGGGACAACAATAAATTTAAACATATTTTTTTTTCAAAATGTAGATGACTGTTTTAATTCTAACTAATTTTATATATTTCCTTAAGTTTGTAACACCCTGTAAATATGCTTTTCTGTAGAGTCTGGTTTATTCTTAACATTTTTCGGTTTTATTCTTGTCAATGTCTTTCTTGGTTCAAGAGATATGAATTTAAAAAAAAAACATTGCTATTTTTGATCAAGTCTTTAATTTCGGTTGAAACATAAAACTAGGCATGTTAAAAGTTTGTAAATAAATATTTTTGGTGTCCGTAACTTAATTGGCCAAAATATGTTTAGTGAGATCGGACAGAATAAAGCAGTGAAAAAACAAAACATGTCTGGAGCTATTATATACTGGGAATATAATTTATATTCCCAGTATATACTGCCATATGGCTCTAATAATAGTGGTAAAACTGTGGACAGTATTGGTTCGACCTCGTTTGGTCATCTTCAGTAATGGCTTGAAGCAACAAAATGTCTAACCAAAAGATGACCTTTGTAATTAAACAACGAAGGCATACGCAAGCCAATTAACATCTGTTAGCATTTTTACTTTTTGGGAAAAAACAGATACATACTGGCAAGTGTGACGGTAAGATAATAGCTTTAGGCTTGTTTTCGTTTTCCAATATTTTACTCTGTGCGATATGCCACTAAACATATTTTTGCTAATTGAGTTACGGACAATAAAAATATTTATTTACAAACTTTTAACATGCATAATGTTATTTTTCAACCAAAATTAAAGACTTGATTAAAAATATGAATGTTTTTTTTCAAAAATTCATATCTCTTGAACCAAGAAACATATCGACAAGAATAAAACCACAAAATGTTAAGAATTAATCAGTCTGCAGAAAACCATATCCAGTGGAGCTAAAAAATTGCAAAAAAAATATTTTCTTGTATATTTCAACATGTAAACTTTTTTTTTCTCTAATTGAATAAAATTAATTTATCCAATACATACAGATAATAAGACAATTATCCGGCTTTATTTTAAATAGATAAACTCAATAATACCCCCCGCTTGACTTTTACTTTATTGAGTGGAAAATTATTTATTTTACCCACTCAACTGTCACTTGTCAAATTATTTTCTTGTAAATGTCATTAAAAATTTTAATAAAAATATGAATTCCTAAGCTATTTATTGGATAAAACCTTGTATGGTACTCATGGGTAAACCGATATTGCCCTCTCGAAAATTAACCTGCTTGGCTGACGCCTCGCAGGTTAATCTTCTCATGGGCAATATCTTACTTTACCCACTAGTACCATAAATAACTATTTAATCGAAATATTTATCTATATTTTGAAAAAAAAATCGGTAAATCGGGATAGGGAACAAAAAGTTATCATACATTTAAGTTGATCAAATTTATTGTTATGTTATTTAATGTCGGTGAGTGTAGTTTCAAAACAGCAGTCAGGAATTAAGTCATTATATTTGGGAAAAGGACCCCGGTTTGTTTTAGTTATATTAATACCGTAATTGCAATCTTCAGCGCCGCAGGTACTTTTTTTTTTTGGAAATCTGAAGGTCAAAGGCTAGGTTTTTAAATTTTTTAAATATATGAAAAAAATAAACAACAGATTTTTTTTATTTTTTTTTTTTCAGTAATTATCATCCAAAAATGTATTAAATTGAATATATTTTTGGATGCTATTTTATAAAATGAACTTTAAAATCTAGGATAGTTTTTCGTCGCAGGCCTGTATTATTTATTTTTTTTTTGCTTATATTGCATATTTCTTAATAGTAGTATACTAATATTTGGTACTAGTACTAATACTATTTAAAATGTTTCCTCCATTTGGTTCCCGGTGCACCTCGGTCGGAGTTTTTATATTTAGCTGATTAAATAGTGTGTTTTTGTTTTTAGATATACTGGGTTTTATCAAATTTTAATACCTACTCTTTTGATAAAAGATCCAGAATTAATAAGAAGAGTTACTGTTA
Source organism: Brachypterus glaber (assembly GCA_958510825.1). NCBI lineage: Eukaryota > Metazoa > Arthropoda > Insecta > Coleoptera > Kateretidae > Brachypterus > Brachypterus glaber. The sequence continues at coordinate 37,998 of CAUEHQ010000890.1, read as the reverse complement.
AGGACTTTGATCATTTTACTGATCATATCAGTTTAGTTCCAAATGATCCAGTATTAGGTAAAACTCTTATTGCACTACATGGTAAGCAACATTTTTCATTATTATATTTAATAATTAATGTTTTAACAAAAACACGATAATCCAGAATTTGATCAGGAACACCATAGGGTGGTGGAGGACTGGTATAACCAATTTTTTAATGAGAACTCAACAGTTAATGAGGAAGAAATTGACGAGGAAGAGTATTTTTCTATTATTCACTCCAGGAAAAACAGTGCCCCGGGATATGACAATATTCCGTGGTGTATTATAAAAAAATAAGATTACAAAATACACTTATTGATTATAAGAATAATGAAATACTGTATGAATAATGAAGTTTTTCCCGATATATGGAAAAAAGGGATTATAATAACAGTCCCAAAGCCAAACACTGACAGCAAGAACATTGGAAATTCAAGACCAATCACATTATTACCCACAATTGGAAAAATTTATGAAACTCTCATCAAGAACAAGTTGTAAAAACTTCTCAAAATAAAAATACCAAAACACCAATATGGATTCTTAGAAAAGTGCTCAACTATCCAGTAAACTGCAAAACAAGAAGTCTTGCACCTTGCTACTAGATATAGAAAAGGCCTTTGATTCTATATGACATAAAGGATTGCTCTATAAACTACATAAATTAGATACTCCAAACTTCCTAATCCGAATTGTGAGAAACTTTTTGTTCGAAAGACTTAATTATGTAAAAATAGGAAATCAGCTTTCAGAACCCTTTTCTCAAGATCAAGGAGCCCCCCAGGGGTCACCACTATCACCTTTTTTGTATTTAATATATGGGTATTTCTGTACCAATCCATACCACCTTGATGATTGAATGTCACGGATTTTCGTTAAACTTTTTTTATATTATCACCACTCTAATACTAAAAGCCTTATGCAAAAACAAGAATTTAAAAAAAATTTTTGGCTGAGATATGATTTTTTTAAAATTTTGTAATTTTTCAATTTTTGAAGATAAAGAAAACAGCTTTATTTTCAATTTATTACTATAAGTCTGACAATTTTTATCCAAATTTGATGAAATTTGGTGCACCCATGTAAACTTAGATGACAATCTTGAATTTTTTATAATTTTCTTTCATAGTGGTTTTCTGCTTTTCTTCTTCAAAAATATTTTTTTACGTTTTTTTATAACTATGTTTAACCCGCTTTTTCGTAAAGTGCCCCCCTACGATTTTTCTTCTCAAATTTTATGTCAAATGTACTTCTAAGTGTCCTTTTTTCAATGACGTAAAATTTATTCTGGGCAAATTAGGTTTACTATATATTTTAGCCATTTTAAATTTTTACTACAATGAGGAATTGTGCTGGAAATAGCTGTTTTACAAAAAAAGGCACATATTATTTTTTATATGTTTTTAATAGTTTAGGTCAAATGCTTCATTTTAAGACAAAAACAAAATAATTAATTGTTGTTTTTTTTTTTCAAAAAAGGCGTAATTCCACAATTTTATTACTTTTTTATTTCTATATATTTTGTAGGCGTTTTTTTTTCTGGTGTAAACGTTAGCTTACGTTAAATACTAAGTCTTTAACATCAAAAACTATTTTACCTTTTTGTGTTAAAATACACATAAAAAATCGTTTTTCTACGATCTGATAGAAAAGTTAACATTTCTACATAAACAAATGAATATATATATATATTATATACAAAATGGCGGCAGAGGTAGATTTACAGTTCTTGACCGCTACTTTAAAAAGGTTTAATAAGGAAGAGTTAGTGCAACTAATTGTTAAAAAAAGTGTCGATTTTGAAAGTGCGTCAGTATCTGCATCAGCAATGAGTGCAGGCACCTTAGATAAGCTTAAATCAGTGCTACAACAACATTTCGATGTGCCAAAACATAATACAAGTAAGGAAATAACAAACATGAAAAACCAGTGTTTAAAACGAGAGGTAGATCTGTTAAAAAAATCGTTGGACGGCTCAACATATACAATACAACTACAAAAAGAAGTAATTCATAACCTTAAAAAACAGGATCCCAAAGGATTTTTAAACAGTCAACTTTCTCCGAACGTGCAAAATCAAAAAAGTGTACAAAAAAATGATAAACATAAATTATCTTTAAATATACCAAGTCCAATTAGTTTAAATAGTGGAAAACAGGTGGCAGAACCTGTCTTCACATTTGCAAACATTGCAAATAAGAAACCTGAAAAACCAACAAACGAAGAAAGTAAACAAACGGATGATTTCAAAACGGTGACATATAAAAAACACAAAAAAACAAATAAAATTCTCGGCAATAACTCTAAAATTACACTAAAAGGTGTGGCAAAAATGCAGTCTGTTTATATTAGCAGGATGGGTGTTGATACGACAGAGGAATTAACAGCATTACATCTGAAAGAAAATGATATTCCAACATGTGAAGTGAGGTTAGGAACATCAAAACACCCCAGCATTTATAAATCTTATGTAATTACCGTACCAGAAAACCTACTTGATAAAGTCAAACAACCGGAATTGTGGCCAGAATATGCTAGTATAAGTAATTTTTTATACAAACTACAGAATCTCAGGGTCCAGGGTCCCTGATATCAAAAACAAGTGCATATACAGAAGAAATTGGTTTAATCCACCAAAATGCCCAATCAATAGGTAATTGTATAAGTGAAATTGAAGCGATGCTTCAGTGTAACCCAGAGTGTGTGTTCTTGTGTTTAACCGAGCATTGGAAATCTGATGTTCAACTTTCAGTCTACGGAATAGAAAATTTTAGGTTAATAACCAGCCTGTGTCGCGGTGAGGGACAGCATGGAGGTTCAGCGATATATGCCAGGTCAGATATAAAATTTAAAGTTAAAAAACACATAAATGAGCTTTCATTAATAGAGCATTTTGAGTGTTCATGTGCAGAATTTACATTAAATAAGGTTAAAATAATTATTGTGTCAATATATAGGCCACCCGATGGTAACAAAAACATTTTCTTTAAAAAACTAAAACTTTTATTAAAACAGATTGTTAGTGAAAATAAATATATTTTTATAGCTGGAGACTTTAATATATTCATGAAAGATACAGATTACAACAAACACAATATTCAGCTAACTGCATTACTGGCTGAATATGGGATTCATAAAACCATAAATGAACCCACCAGGATAACAAGTACAAAACGCAGTTGCATTGATAACATTTTTACCAACTTTGACGGATTTCATCATGCAAAAGTAATAAATGCAGGTATAAGATCAGATCATACCACACAAAAAATAAATTTTAAAATAGAATCTAGGAACAAAAATCAATTTATATATAAACGTTTTTTTAATGACGAAAATAAAAAGAAATTTTTGGAACTTTTGCATGATGAAACTTGGCAAGTTGTTTATGACTGTGAGAAAACAGATGTAAATAAGCAATGGGTATCTTTCATGAATATATTTAAGGTAAACTTTAATGCATGTTTCCCTCTAAAAAGTATTAGGCTAAAAAAAAGGAAAAAGGAATATTATCTTAATAATAAAGAAGTCCAAGATTGCAAAAGAAAACTAGATGCTATGCTTGTTTTATCTCAGTACAATAAAAATTTTAAACCTGTTTATACTGACTGTCAAAAGGAATACAATCAGCTGTTAACAAAAATAAAATCAGACAGGTTTGAGAGTGAAATCGGGAGTTCAGATAATAAAAGTAAAACTTTGTGGAATATAGTAAGCAAAATAACAGGAAAACAAAAAAAAAAAAATGATCAGTATGAAATGAAAGGAGATATAAAAAACATTGCAAATAATTTTAACAATTTTTTTATTAATGTAGTACCTAAACTTTTAGAAAATGTTCCCAAAGTTCCCTATGAATGTGACATAGAAGAAAATGATCGATCCACGTACTGTAAACCTGTTACTTCGGAAGAAGTAATAAATTTAGCAAAAAGATTAAAAAATAAACACAGTTGTGGTATAGATGAAATTCCTACCAGTTTAATAAAATATTGTATTTCAGAAATAAATGATATTTTATGTTACATAATAAACAATTCATTTAAAAATGGTATTTTTCCAGACCTGTTGAAAATTACTATAGTTAAACCTATCCACAAAAAGGGGGATCCTGAAAACCAAGAAAATTATAGGCCAATAAGTCTTTTGCCAAGCTTTTCAAAATTGTTTGAAATGGCCATGTGTGACCGTATACTTAACTTTATAAATGCATGTAATCTATTTAGTCCTGCACAACATGGGTTTATAAGGGGAAGGTCCACGCAATCGGCTATATTTCAATTTACACAAAAAATAACAGAATTCTTAGAGAAGGGTTTTCTGGCTATGGGAATATGCCTGGACCTTTCTAAGGCCTACGATTGTCTTGACCCAAATATTTTATTAACAAAGCTTTACATGTATGGTTTTAGGGGCATGGTGTGGGAATGGCTTCGATCATACTTAACTCATAAAAAACAAGGTATAACATTAGGTGCTTTTATATCTGAACTTCTGGATATTCTCCTGGGAATACCCCAGGGGAGTATTTTAGGACCGATTTTATTCCTCATATTTGTTATTGATTTATGCTACATTATAGCTAATGAAAATCAGAGTACGACAAACTTTGCTGATGACAACAATCTTTTGGTAGGTGCAGAAACATTTCCAGATTTGTTGGGAGAGTTCGAAGACCTTTTCTCAAAAGCAAAGAATTGGTATGATAAAAACAGGTTTATTTTAAATACGGAAAAAACAAGCATAGTGCTATTTAAAACTAAACAGTCAAGGAAAGAAGTAGCTGATAGGGTCCTAATAAATAATCAAGAAAACTTTCTGTTGAATGACACTAAGTTTCTCGGTGTGCACATTGATGAGTTTTTGTCTTTCGATATTCACATACATAATCTATGTAAACAACTAAATAAAATTAAATATAGTATTAGTGTTGTAAAAAACTATTTAAACCTTAAAAGCCTAAGAATTATTTATTTTGCTAATTTTGAGGCAAAAATAAAATATGGTATTCTTTTTTATGGAAGTAACTTTAACACCGAGAAAGTTTTTGTCATTCAAAAGTTAGTTTTAAGAATGATTTTAAAAAAGAAATTTAGAGAAACATGCAGAGGAGAGTTTAAGAAAAATAAAATTTTTACTGTATATGCATTATATATTTATGAGTGTTTGATGTACATTTTTAAGAACAAAAACAGTTTTATTAGTGAAAATTTGTGTAGCTACAAAACAAGGACTCTTAATTTACCATATCCTAAACATTCTCTAACCAAAACCGAAAAAAGTCCACATTATATGTGTATTAGACTATTTAACAAACTACCGGAAAGAATAAAATCAATAAACAAATTAGAAACTTATAAAGGAGAAGTTAAAAAAACTTTTAATGGATTTAGAGCCCTACAAGGTTAGAGAATATTTAGAGTGTGACGAATTTTAAATGATGATTTATGTGACGTAATTCCATTTCTTGTTTTTTCTAATACCTTTCTGTATTGTTAAGATATGTTTTGGAATAAAGATTATTATTATTATTATTATTATTATTATTATTATTATTAAGTTTTTTGACTTTTAAAAGTACATTTTTTCGCGCGCGCAGTGTAGGCAACCGGCATGCCGCGGCCCCTGTCAATCGTAAAACAACTGCCAGTTATATACGACAAGATGCTGACCTGCCATTTTTTTAATATGACATTATTATTTATTTCTTGTTAAAAATATGTTTATAAGAGAAAAAAAAAATGCGTATGATCCAAGGACGAGAAATAATGTTGCTCGGTCTCATGCAGAGTTGAGATATATTCCTCGTCCTTGGATCATACGCTATTTTTTTTTTCGCTTCTAAACATGTTTTAACACAAAAAGGTAAAAGTAATAGGTAAAATTAGTTTTAATTTGGTTCTGTCAGTTATCTGACAATTTTCCATAAGGGGCCAACAAAATTTTGTTTTTGTTTTTTCAAGCACAACCGCTAGACAATTTTCCAAAAGGGAACGCCGAAGTAAAACAAAAGACAAACTGTTAACAAAATTGTCACTTTTAACTTAACAGTTCTAACCGAAAAATGTCATTTTGGAATACAAGCAAATAAAAAAATAGTTCATTATATTTTAGCGATGGATGCGCTTCACAAAAATTTAAAAGATTTTGATAAGTTTTGTATAATAATTAAAGTTAAATAATAAGACATAAATAAATTGTAAATAAAGAATTAGTATGTTCAGTAAATTAATATTTTTTAAATTAATTTTTATTAAGGATTTATCCCCAGCATAGAAAACTTTTCTCTGAGCTGCGAATTAAAAAAAGATTTATAACAAAAAAAAGTTTCTTACTCTGACAGTTTACCAACTTTCAGGCATTTTTAAGATCAAAAACAAAACCAAAAAACATATTGTGTTAAAAAAAAAAATAAAAATAGTTTCTGATATTAAAGACTTAGTATTTAACGTAAGCTTACGTTTACACCAGAAAAAAAAAGCCTACAAAATATATAGAAATAAAAAAGTAATAAAATTGTGGACTTACGCCTTTTTTGAAAAAAAACAACAATTAATTATTTTGTTTTTGTCTTAAAATGAAGCATTTGACCTAAACTATTAAAAACATATAAAAAATAATATGTGCCTTTTTTTGTAAAACAGCTATTTCCAGCACAATTCCTCATTGTCGTAAAAATTTAAAATGGCTAAAATATATAGTAAACCTAATTTGCCCAGAATAAATTGAAAAAAGGACACTTAGAAGTACATTTGACCAAAATTTGAGAAAAATCGTAGGGGGGGCACTTTACGAAAAATCGGGTTAAACATAGTTATAAAAAAACTTAAAAAAATATTTTTGAAGAAGAGCAGAAACCCACTATTAAAAAAAATTATAAAAAATTCAAGATTGTCATCTAAGTTTACATGGGTGCACCAAATTTCATCAAATTTGGATAAAAATTGTCAGACTTATAGTAATAAATTGAAAATAAAGCTGTTTTCTTTATCGTCAAAAATTGAAAAATTACAAAATTTTAAAAAAATCATATCTCAGCCAAAAAATTCTTTTAAATCCTTTTTTTTTGCATAAGGCTTTTAGTATTAGAGTGGTAATAATATAAAAAAAGTTTAACGAAAATCCGTGACATTCAATCACCAAGGTGGTATGGATTCGTACAGAAATACCCATATTGTTACGACATTCCAGCTAGTCATAAAAGCAGTCGTATCATACAGTTTGCCGATGACACAACTGTCATATCGCAGGAAAAGTCCCTGGAAAAGTGTATTGAAAACATGAAGATTTTATTTGAGAAAATTCATAAATGGTTTAAAAAATGGAGGCTCAAAGTTAATCCGACGAAATTCCAGTTCATTATTTTCTACCACCAGATAAAAGGAAACTCCCCCAAGTTACAACTAGGAAATCACCTAATAAAACCGAATAATATGAATATGAATTTCAAAAACCATTTTACACTATGCAAAAAAAAATGATCCACAATTTTCAAAAATCTTACATATAGAGATCAAGGAATTACACTAAAAAACGCAGTTCACATTTATAATATGCAGGCCAGTTATGGAATACGGATTTCCTATTTTTTCAAATATTTCCAACCCAGTACTACGTATCATGAAAACAGCAGAAACAATTTGTCTCAGAACTATCACAAGAATAAGACATCCGCGTAATCCGTTGCACAATCCCAGAAATGACTATTTATATGAGGTAACCAATAGAAGAACGCATGACTTCGTCAAAAATTTTCAACCCGAGATAATCTGGATCTGATTAAAAATTGCTGTTCCCCAAGAGACATGGACATCAGAGCTAGATGCAAGAACAGCTTAAAACCGTTTTAGAAAACCTTTGCAATAATGTAGACAACCCATAACTACACACTTTTTTTTTCTTCTTTTAATTGCTAAGGCTTGCCAAATATTCAGTTTTTTTTTCTCTCCCAAATATTGTCCTAAAAGTATTAAATTGTGTATATGAACTAAGGCTGAAGGGCCAAAGGCCGATGGCCAATTGTATATTTTATTTTGTTTAAAAGTTATTAAAGACATAACCGCCTATAGGTTTAATGAAATGTATATAAAAAAAATGTACAATAAAGAGCGTTATCTATCTAAATTTAACAAATCTATAATTGGATAAAAAAACCCAATCATTAACTAAACTAAGAATTTGAAAAATAAAATGTCAGAATTACATATTTGACAAGATTTCTATTTCGGAACCTTTTTCCGTTTTCCTCGATCAGCTCGTTCTGTTGCGATATAGTGATAGAGATATAGATACAGTGATTTTTTTGCCTGTAGTAGTAAAAAAAATTAGGTCTAATTATTTTTTTTTTGTCGTGGATCCATTCCCTATTAGTGGATTTAAAAAATCTTTATTAGTTTGTTTTTAATAGACTTCTAAATTCAAAAAATTAGTTTTTTTCGCATTTTTTCGATATATTTTGATAAAATTTTCATATAAATACTAAAGATACGACTCTAATTTTTATATGCAATACTAACACAAATGTGCGGTTCATAAAAACAAAAAAGTTTTAGATTTAATCCAGTAACGGAGATTTTACCAGAGATTATCGAAAAAAAAAACACAAAAATTTTGAAATATTTTGTTTATTCTTGGAGAGCAACACAATAAATTAAGTTTATTATGGAAAAACCAAAACGAAAAATAAAAAAAAAACTTTTTCTCCTTGCTTTAAACATTAAAATAACATTAAATAAAATTTATTTATTTATTATTTAATATTAAATAATTCAAAATATTGTTGTTCTGTTTTCAATAACTCCCCGTAAAATTACCGTTACTAGATTAAATCTAAAACTTTTTTTTATTTTTACAAATCTCACATGTGCGTTAGTGTTGTTTATGAAAATCAGAGCCAAATCTTTAGTTTATTTATATAAAATTTTCATGAAAATATAGCGAAAAAATACAAAAAAATGTATTTTTTTAAATTTAGATGCTTATAAAAAAAAACAAACGAATAAAGATATTTGACATCCACTTTTTTTTGGCTTAGAGCTCTATTAACAGAGAATCAATTCATCGTTAAAAGAAAATTAAATAAACTTTATTTTTTTTTGTACTACAACTATAAGCAAAAAAACCACTGTGCGTTATATCTCAAAAAAACGAGCTGATCGAGAAAAATGAAAAAAGGTTCCGAAATCAGAGCATGTAACATCCAGATGTAACTAAAATGGTGTCCGAAAATTTTTGAGTGTTGAGCAGGGTAATCAATTGATTAATTTACAAATCAACCTCAGAGATAATTATAATAATTATTTATGAGAGATCTGTTACATTTAAATAAATAGCTTTTATTCTAAAATTTGGAGTATTTATACACAGGCCCATAAAAAAATAAACGCCAATTACTCCTTACCAGACTATATTTTTCTTACGTATTTTTGTGCTCTAAAAAGATATTTGGCAGCGAAAGTGCTCGTGGACCCCCAAGATTTTTAAAAAACTACCAAAAAGAATATTGTATTCAATGTTCGCTCATGGATGAGCTAGCTTGAGATCCTTAAAGTTCTCTAGCACCTAACCTATTGAGTTTTGGAAGTTGTAGCCACAGACACTTTTGATTTCAAAGTCGAGAGCCACGATATATCCAAATCTGATCGAAACGACATTGCCATTAGATTATTGAGATTTTCAAAGTACTCTAGCACCTACAGTGTAGGTCCTACACTAAAGTTTATTTTTTTAAGGTATAGTTATTTTAAAGCTTCCCGCTTATAAATAATCTCAAAATTACCATAGCAACGTAAGATACGCATGCGTCGTAAGCGAAATGACTAGGCCCAATTTACACAACCGTAAAACGTTAACATGCCATTAACGAGAACAAAACAATGGTTTATTCCTCTAATTTATTGGAATAAAAGCGATTTTATAAGCAAATTTTGTTTCTACATGAATACAAAAGTGTTTTTAGCAACAGATTTATCAATTATCTTTTTTTACATCATAAAAATTAAGTAAACAAAAAATATAAATTTTGGTTATGTTGACATTCATAACAAGCCACATGCTTCAGTGTAAATCGGACTTTGTGGAGTATTTAGCGGCAAATTTAAAATAACTATACCTTAAAAAATTAAACTTTAGACACGGTTCACCTCGGCGATTTTAAATAAAAATTTCGTGGACCCCTATATTTTTTGGACTAAAACATAACTGATGACATAAGAAATCAATTCCCATTTGAAAGAAAATCGTAAAAGATACACTTTTTTAGAAAGATAAAAAAACGTTTTTTTGAGTAATAGGGTGTGTCAAAAAATTCCGATTTGAGAAATCGAAAACGCTCTCTGGCTCGAAAGTTGCTCCTTAGTAAAAAATTGTGGCCACTCAAAAATGAGCCAAATCGATTAATGTTTAGAGGTAGCTCAAAGCACTCAAACTTTGAAAAATATCGGTATCTGTTTTTCGGATAAAAAGTGATTGTATAATTTAGAAACAATACTAATTGTGAGAAAACTAAAAAAATTATATTCCTCCTCCCCTTAAGTTAAAACATAAAAAAAACGCCAATTATTTGAAGATTTCCCGAAAATTTATTAAAAATGGGCATATTTAAAAGGACATAACTTCCTTAGGAATGATTTCTTGACCATTCTATGTTTTTAATGTTAAATAATCACTCATTACTAAAATATTTGTTTTTTGCTTTATATTTTTTAATTTTTGGTTCTTCATTCGTAAAAATTTACTTTTAAATGCATTTATCTTTAAAACGGTTAAACCTGCGATGTAAAACCACAGAAACTTTTTTGTGTATTTTTACATAAAAAAGTATTCCAACCAAAAAATCAAAAAAAAAGTACACCGAAAAAAGTTTTAGGCAAAAAAAAAACAGAAAATCCACCCGGTTTCTAATGGAAATTAATTTTTTTTACTCAACTTGAGGAAAAAAATTATGTTTTCTGTATTGTCATGTAGGTTAACATGTATATATGCTTATATACTAATATATAATTTTGCATATTTTTTATGCACTTTTAAAAACTTGCAAAAATTAAATTTTCTCGAAATCTTCAAATAATTTGAGATTTTTTCATGTTCTAACTTAAGGGGAGGGGGGATATAATTGTTTTAGTTCTTACATTTAGTATTGTTTCTAAATATTACCAAAGAAACCCTCCAAGATTTCCTCAATTTTTATCGGTATCAGGTTTTATCCGAAAATGATTTTTTTTTAAGTTTGAGCGCTTTGAGCTACCTCTAAACATTTATCGATTTGGCTCATTTTTGAGTGGCCACTGTTTTTTACTAGGGAGCAACTTTTAAGCCAGGGAGCGTTTTTGATTTTGAAAATCGCTATTTTTTGAGACACCTTATTACTCAAAAAAACAATTTTTTTATCTGTCTAAAAAAGTGTATATCTTACGATTTTCTTTCAAATGGGAATTGATCTCTTATGTCATCAGTTATGTTTTAGTCCAAAAAATGTAGGGGTTCACGAAATTTTTATTTAAAATCGCCCAGGTGAATCGTGTAGAGTGGGTACAAAAACAAAAAGTTTTCGTATTGAGATCTAATAGCAAAAAAAAGTTGTAACACATCCAAAAAAAAAAAAACACGATGAAAAAAATTGTCAAAATTCATTGAATAACTTAGGAGCGCAAATAACAAAAAGCTTCTATTTTTCTCTTACAACTCTCTTCGTACAACTTTTCAACACGATAAATTGAGAACGATTTAAGGCAAAGACTTGAAAATTGAAACACAGGTTTTTACTCAAAATTTGATACTGATTTTTTTTAAGAAAGTTAATTTACCATAAGTGGGCCAAAATCTATTTTTTTTTGCAATAACTTGCTTAGTTTTAAAGTTAGTTATAAAAGTTATATATTAATAAAAAGGTCTTTTTATGCCCCACAAGAATGGTTATATTATTTTTTTGTGTAAATATTATTGTTTTCGAGATATTAATTAAAATAAATAAATAAACATTCTAATTTTTCATATGCACCCCTCCTATGTTGTCTCAGTTGAAAAACTATGCTTGCATATCAAATTTCAGGCAAGTTAGTGTGTGTGGGTATCTTTTATTTACTATTTTTGGGTGTATATGGGCAGTGTCGGTGGATTTTTGAGGGTTTTTTTAATGGATTTGTCTAGTATTTATTTTGTATGTCTTAATAGTTATGTGCATTTCTATTAATTTCATGTGGGTTTGTATGGGTGGTTTTGGGTTTAGACCAAACCAAAACGTCCAATCAATTTCATAAATACCTATAACTAAAGTTTAGGTAAACCTATGCACATCCATAAATACTAAAAAATTCATTAAAACTTATAAAAACCTATAAATAACAATACACACTCACACTACCTTTGCACATCCATATATACTATAAAACCCCGTAAAATAAAACCATAAATAATACATATATACCCATACAGACCCACCTATAACCATAGCTACCCATTTGCATAGATAAATACTAAATAAATCCATTAAAACTAATAAAAACTCATAAATACCTAAAACAACCCATACAAACCAACAAAAATTAATAAAAATGCACATAACTATTAATACAGAAAATAAATACAGTGGACTCGCGCTAGTGTGAACACAAAAAAACCGGACGTGTTCATCTTATCGAGATGTTCACACCATCGAAGGTATATTTATAAATGCAGAATACTAACAGAAATTTACTCAAAAAAAAAATTGTAGGTACTTAAAAACATATTTATTAAGTTAAATTTTCCAGTTTATTGATTAAAATAAGATGTAATTTTTGTCTGAATCTAGCTGACCAGTGGATGGCTACCGCTCTGTCTTAAATGTTTCTTAAGCTTTCTATGTCATTAACGCCAACATTGTTTTTCTCTGCCCATTGTGAAACCACTTTTAGTGCTGCCAGAACCTCTGAAACGGGAACTTTTTTAGGTACCTTAACTTTTATCTCAGATTCATCATCTTCCACGTCTAAGTGAATCAACGATTCGTCATTGAGGCTTTCCAATGTTGCTGCTGTATATATAATGTATTCATTTTGGCTGTTCATACAATTGGAAGGTTCACATAAGCGTGTGAGTCTACTGTACTACACACATCCATTAAAACCCTCACAAATTCACAAACACATACACCTGGGTGCATCGACACTGCCCATATACACCCAAAAATAGTAAATAAAAGAGACCCACATACACTAACTTACCTTTAAATATTGCTTTCCCATTTTGAAAATTTTCAAAATTTCGGAAAGCCTTGTATTCATGCAAAAATTTTCAATTTTTTTTTTGCGAATTTTTGCGTTTTATGAAGTTTTATGTCGATATAAATCAATTTCAAGCAAAAAAAAAAATTGTCGGTCGATCGGTCTGTCCGGGAAATCTTGTAAGCACGATAACTTAAGAACGCTTTAAGCTAGAGACTTGAATTTTGGTATACAGGTATGTTACCAACAGTTCTCGCTCAGGATTGTTTTTGGTGAACATTGGCGTGCGGCAAGGGGGTCAATGGGAAAAAATACATTTTTTTAGAAAAAATTTAAAATTGCTTTATAGAGGTTTTTAAGGTTACTGAAATTGAATCTGATAATAAAATTTCTCTAACTCCACCCCCGAGGGGGTGAGGGGGTAAATATTTTGAAATATTTTCCAAATTTTCGTGAAAATTTGTAGATAGGGGTTTTTGAGGTTGATAAAAATGAATCTTGATATATATTTTTTGAAACCCACCCCCTTAGGGGAGGGGGGTCATTTTTGTGAAAATTGGTATATTGACGTTTTTGAGGTTGCTGGAAGTGAATCTGATAATAAAAATGGTCTAACTCTACCCCTACCCCCAGGGGGTGGGGGGTGATTTTGTGAAAATTGGTATATAGGGGTTTTTGAGGTTGTTGAAAGGGAATCTGATTATAACAAAATTCTAACTTCACCCCCAAAGGGGCAGAGGGTAGTTTTCGTGAAAATTGGTATATTAAGGTTTTTATGGTTGCTGAAAGTGAATCTGATAATAAAAAAATCCATTTTACGGGCGGAGGTGTAAAATGGGAAAGCTCTTTTACTGGGCAGTGTATTATATAAACTATTAACCACTCATTTAAAATTATAAAAACATACATACATACACACCGATAAACAACGATTTAAGTACCTATATAATCATCTAGATTGTATGGTCTTTAAATGACCATAGCGGCCAAACGGCACCATAATTTTTTTTGTGCCCATGAAGACTTTTTTTCAGGAGGTCATGCTCTATAACATACTAAAATTTGAAGCAATTTAACCTAGGGCCATTTCCCATAAGGTATGTGCCATGTCCTTTAGTATGCAAGTATAGTTTTTCAATTTAAACAACATAGGATGTAAACCTTGTCATTTTGACATAGCCTTGTTTATAATCAATTGTTAATTTTTAGCTGCAAGCTCGGTGTAACAGATCTATATGGGATACTTCCAAATCCAAAAAAGTGGGTTGTGTCACATTTGATTTAATAATTTTACTGCGGCAGAGATGCCCGTGTCCTCTAGCTTAGATAAACCTTCGTGTAAAAGGTGTAACTTAAGCATGAACTGGCCTACAAAGGCGTTACAAGTAGTTAAAACTCCTTATACGTTTTTTTTAACGGTGTTAATAAAATAGCAGAGATCTCGCGAGACCTCTGTTAAACCAGAGTAAACCTGAGGACTCCGGTAAATTTAATATAAATCTTCTAGACGGCTCTAAGTTAAATTTTGACCGGATGTCCCTGGGGGACCTCTACCGCAGTGAAAATCACCACTTTATTTTTTTCAATGTCGGAGTCAATATGTTAAACCTATTTTAGGAAATTTATTTACATAAACAGAACCTTTTTAGGTGAAGATTGGAAGGAAATGCGTTCGACATTAACCCCAGCATTTACAACCAAAAAAATGCGTACCATGTATGTTTTAATCTCCGATGTATGTGAAAAATTTATTCTGCATTTCCTAGAACAGAAAGAAGACTTGATCACAATTGATTTAAGAGACAGTTTTACTCGATTTACGAATGACGTCATTGCAACAACCGCTTTTGGTGTAGAAGTCAATTCACTGAAAGATCGAAACAATAAGTTTTATATATACGGAAAGCAAGCAACTCATATTGGAGGATGGAAAAACTGTTTAAAAATTTTTGGTTATTTTTTGTTTCCAAAAATTTACAACGTAAGTGTTTTTTCCAAATGTTCCATAGTAATTTTTTAACTAAATTTTCTTGCTAAAAATATTTTTCATAAGAAAATTTTAATATCATTCTTATTTTTAACTGGTATTTTCGTTTTATATAAATAAATTTGGACTTTTTTATTAATATTATAAAATCGATTAGATATCTGGTTGTGTCTTTCCAAAAGGTCCTTTTGGTACTTCCCAAATACCTGGAAGTCTTAAACATGGCGTGCATATTAAACATTTAGCTCTATTGATAATAAAAGTCTAAAACCCCAGAATTTGCTTTCGAGGGATCCTAAGGGGCAAAAAACAAAACAAAGAAAACTGCTTTATTGTTGAAAATACGCTTAATGGCTAATATACGATACCTCGAGTTGATTTTAGGAGATAACACAAAACAAAGGTGCGGAATTCTTTCGGAGACCACTGATTTTCTGAAGCCGGATTTGTGACGAACATAGCTTCTTATCCTATAAGTTTTGGAGATAACCTCAAAAAACATTATTTTTTTTACTCGAAAACTAATCGAATAAGGTGCTCTTTTGACCTCAAATTCCGATTCAGCACCTCACACAAAGGAATACAATGGTCTAAAAAATTTCGGACTTTTGTTTCTTTTTGTGTGGCTGTGTAATAGATGATAGCTTTTTTTATGGATATTAGCCACAGTCAGTCACAGGCACTATAAATCTTTAAATCATATAAATTTATCGCTAAAAAAGTGTTGCTGGCATGTTTATGGTTGACGGGATGAAAATTATATTTTGGTTAGTTTATATTCTAGACATGTATCGTTGAAATAAATAACGTGTTAAAAAATTAGCAATTTGAGTAAATACTTGTTTAGTGTTCAGTAACTGTTACTGCACACTAAACAAGTGTTTACTCAAATTCCTAATTTTTTGGCACTTAGCATATTATTTATTTTAACTCCACAAATGCATTTATCGTCTTAATTTTAATCCGTTTTAGTTACTAAAATTGGGACTGCTTAATAAAGACGTAATCAAATTTTTCCGGTCAATGATTATTGAAACTCTTGAAGCCAGAATTAAAAGTAAAATTATAAGACCAGATTTATTAAATTTGTTAAAAAATGCGAGAAAGGATGGTATACAATATGAAGAAACAACTCAAAATATTTCAGAAAGAGGTAATATGTTAAATTTGGTTATGGTTTTTATGAATCTCCAACCCATCCATTTTATTGTATTGTGTTTCTTTAAAGCTGTTTAATTCAGTTATAAAAAGTTTTAATAGTAAAATGTAGAAAAAGTAAATAGTGAAATAAACATAAAAACGTTAACTGCATGACAACATTATTTTTCGGGATTTTTTTTTCATTAAATACATCTTCAAAAAAAAAACTATTGATATATTAAAATATTTTAGGATTTACTGCAAATGTAGTGGAAAGACAAAAGGAACCAAGAAAATTAACAGATGATGATATCACATCTCAAAGCTTATTATTCTTTTTCGCAGCTTTTGACACAATAGCATCTATTATGTGCTTCATGAGCTATGAATTAGCTTTGAATCAGGTTTGTATTATTTACTTATTTATGAACATCTTTAATTGTGTCAAGACTTGCTTTACTTGAAGTGAAGTGACTGACGCATTGATTTGGAAAAAATAGGTGGAACTTTAAAGTGCAATCATCATAAATAGTTGTTACTTGGATGATTTGACGTCAAATATTAGTAAATAAAATTTAGACCATGACAGCAAGATAGTAAATTAAAAATCGCACAGTAAATATTTTTACAACAGGTTTAAATAGTATATGTTTGTGTATAGAATATAGTTATGTTTTATAAAATAAACTACGCAGTATATTCGCACATTAGCAATCCCCTAAAAACCTTAAGTTAAAAGTTTTCGTTTTGATCTGTTTAACGGTATGTTCTGTAAACCGGGTTTTCAGAAACAATACTTTTTTCACTCGAAAGTAAAAATGAAGTGGTCTACAGGATGTTAATGAATACGTGTGCCAAAAGTATAATGTGTGTTGGAAATGCGATATTAGGCGGAATAGTTCCCACAAACATATGTCCTAAAACGACTTGTAAGGGAACTACGTTCCTTTAAAAGGGGTTCTAAAAATCTTTTTTTAAATAACTTAGAAACCCTTAGTGTTAAAGCAACGAGGCTTTGCATGGGAACTAATCTTAATAAGGCCCGCCCATATTCTTATGTTATTTTCATGTGTTTATTTTAACGAGGAGTATGCGAACTGGGAGGGGGGTCTTATCAGTTTTTTGTCCCAAACTTTTTTCTGTGTAACTTTTTTGTGATTTTATTTTTGGAATATGATCCCTCAGGTTAAAATACATAAAAAAGGTACTCTTGTTTAGCCGTTTTTGAGAAGTTCATTTTAATGTGAAATTTCACCGTTCGAGGACGAAAAATCAAATACTAAAATGTTAAAAAACTAAATTTTAATGATGCAGGGTTATTCTATATCAAAAACTAAGAAAATAAAGTTTCTATACATGTAGGACGAAAAATCGCTTTTAAAGCTACTATAACCCTTGAAAAATGGTGCATTTTTACCTGTATAGAAACTTTTTTCTTAGCTTTTGATATAAAATAACCCTGCATCATTGAAATTTTGGGTTTCAACATTTTAGTATTTAATTTTTTGTCTTTAAACTGTGAAGTTTTACCTTCAAATGAACTTTTCTCGAAAACGGTTCCTACAGTATTATACAGGAGTATATTTTTTATTTATTTTAACCTAGGGTATCATATTGCAAAAATAACATTACCAAAAATTTACACAGAAAATAGTTTGCGAAAAAACTGATACCCCCCCCCCTGTTTCGCACACCCCTGGTTAACATAAGCAATGTACCGCGTTTTCCTTTCTAGAATAAGTAAAAACTAAAAAATTATCAGGCGCTGCCCTGGTTACTTATTATAGAAAAGAAAATGTACGGTTGCGATCGGCTAACTGGCATCAGTACGGCACAGGGGTTCATGGATTAAAAATTATGATAATAAGCTTAGTTTAACACCTTGGGCGCCAGAATCTTGTAAACATACATGTGCTTGGCAGTTTATGTGTTAAGATTCAAACACATAAAAAATAATGTACTAGAATATTAATTATCTTTTACAGCATGTATAAACCTGAAAAATAACTATGATTTGAATAGATTTGTATATCTTGTGTTGATTATAATTTAAACAAAAACTCAAATATGTGCTGTTACAATGTTTATTTAAAATGACAAGTAGATAACTTTAATTAATCATATTAATTAAAATAAAATTATAAATTACCAAAAGTATGGTGAAAAGACCCCATTGCGAAATATAAAAAAAAATGTGGTGAACTACCCTATTGCAAAAATGTTAAAATATGTATACCAAAATTATTATGGTGAATAACCTAAATAAAAACAGTAATATAAGGTATGTGTTAATAAGTGAAAAATAGTAATCTAGGCGTACTGCCCAAAGTTGCAACTTTGTTTACAAACCAACCTAGAATATTCATAATAAAATAGAGCACCTTAATAAATATTAAAATTTGAGAACTTGGATATTTTACCAAAAATAAATATAGTAAACCGCATTTTCATTATTTACACTAAAACTATAAAAACCTGTTAATTAAAGTTGTCCCTGGAACGACCAAATACGTTGTCCCACTCCCTGATGATGTACGTCACTGTGCAGAACATTTCCTTGTCCTTGCCTTTGAGAACTCCTTACAAATTTGAACACGTTTGAAACTCAAACGCTTGAGGATCCATTGAAACGTTTGTAAACCTCTTGGCTTAAAAACGGTACTGCAATTTACTGAACATCTTGAAAAATCTTGAAAACTCTTGAAAACTAATGTGGAAAATTGAAGAACACCTCAATGAAAATTGAAGTTAAAGTTGAAATGGAAAGCTTCGCCATCGATACTCATAAAATTTGAGATAACGGTAACGTTGTAAAATATAAAAGCTTCACCAACAATATTCATAAAATTTGGGATAGAGGTATCGTCAAAACATTCGAAGAACGTTAGAACAGAAATGGAAAAGCTTCACCAACAATCCAGTCCAAAACTGAATTAATTGGAGCAGTAAGTGCTGAATACTAGAATACTCTGCAGCCTGAAGCCTTCATCTGTACGCCTTTTGAAAGATGAATATTGTGGAATTTCCATTAAAACTGCTTGAACTAATTACGTAGGATTATACTACACTTCATTACAAACTTATTGCAACATTTTTACACAAACATAAACCACGGATGGTTTCACAAAAATCAGATTCTGATTTTACGACCTGAACGCCATTGCTTGTCGTTTTGAAAAAGAACGCCACTCCCTTCAACTCCGGCAAGGTACAAAACTCCCCCCGTGGCGAAACTTGGAACTACGAACAACAAATCGATTTTGAGGGTAGGCAACACAAAAAACATTTATTCATAATCCCGATAATACTTGAAAATAAAGAAAAAGAATACTCTAAATAAGTTTAAAATGCCTAGCCATACATCTAACAATCGTTTCATATGGTTTAAGAAATGATACGACGAAAATAAACCAACTTGAAGTCATCAGCTGACCATGCAATGCATACTGTATACCTGAATGCGGGTAGAAGTAAAACTAACCTCAAAATTAGGTAAACAATCTTTGATAATGATTTTATCCGACTTCCAGAAGCTTTAGCTGTGATTAAAAAGGTAAGACTAGCTGAAAAACATCAGTAGCTAACTCAAGTACTGAATGTAGTAGATTACTAGACGTTTGTTATTATATTTTAGGCTATCAAAAGTAAACACCAAAAATAAGACAAATTCTGTAATAAAAGAAAAATGACCCAGCAAATGGAATCAAGGACCATCGCAAGACCTCCACAAGACCATACAATAAGTCTGTACTCAATCTTATATGTGCAAATAGAAAGAAATACTAACTTCTGAAAAAATGGTAACATCGTATGATTACGTGACACAGATCAGGTAATCTTTAAAAACAGTGGCAGTCATAACTGCTACACAGCCCTCCTCCGAATAAATAAAAAATATTTATTCCCAAAAATATTTTTTTAACCCAGAGTATAAACTCCAATAGTTAACTCTAAATAGAACATTACAATATCACAAAGAATAACCCCGTAACCAAAAAAAATTACTCCTAACTTATGCTACTAGCATATTCTGATTCTGTAACCAAAAACTATTAAATTTACTTATTATTTATTGTAGCTTTATTCCCCTTTCCGAATATATACAAAAATAAAAATATTTATTTATTTTTCATTGCATTTCTATCCAATTTTTATGAATCAATATTGAATCAATGTTTATTGAACTTGTTATTGAATGCATTTTTATTGAATTTTTAGTTAAGCCTGATATCTACGCGTACCACACGCCTATTTACTAGGGACAAATCCATGAATTGACAAAATCGAGTTATAGTTACACAATCGGGAAGTTACATAATCGGGAAAATTCTTATTAACTAAAATTCAACAACAATGACTTTTTAATATCAATAATCCTTATTATTGACACTAAGTCCAAAAACTTTTTAGTCCATAGTTTTGACCGTTATTAACCTTTTAATTTTTCAGGTATTCTAATCAAGATCTCAATCAAAACTGAAGAACACTCACTCTACACCCATCTACTAAAATGTCGCAGCAATCAGTTCTAGACCTGATCCCTCGAGCATCAAAGAAAATATTTTTTTTTTTTTTTTTACAATATTTGACTTTATTTTATTTAAAATAAAATTTAACTATTTACACTTGACTTTTACTCACTCTTAGCTAATATTTACAATTAACGGTTTTATTTTTCTTTCTGAAATTTAAAAACTCATGCATGCAGTTATCCGACGGATACATCACTATTCGAACCCAAATATTTCTTAAGATCTTTAACGTGCCAGTCTCCAATGGATTGACCGTTTTTATCCTGTAACACATAAACCAAATTTGACTTTTTACCTATTATCTTACATAACACGTACTTAGGCGCTAATTTTGACGCAAAATAATTTACTGCGCTGGAAAGAACTTTATTTCTTTTCCATACCTTCTCACCTATCGTGAACGTTACGTCACGCTTTCTAAGGTTATAGGCTCTTCTATTTCGCTCGTATGCTTCATGCAATTTAGTTTTTACATCCGCAAAAATGTCTTTTAACCCAACTAAATCCTTAAAATACATTTCCCGAGAATCCGGTTCCAACTCAACGTCTTGAGTGGACGAAACTTTGCCATAGTAAGCCCCTGTTAAAGGTACGATTCTTCCAAAATTGAGAAACGCCGGCGAATGTCCGTGGACCTCATTAACTGCGGTACGAAGCGCAAGACCTATTTTACCTATATTTTTATCCCATTCCCGGTGATTTTCTTTTATATAAGACCTTATCGCCGTTTCTACCGTTCGATTCTGTCTTTCTGTAGGATTTACTTGTGAATGAAATTTGGCATTGTACCAGATTTTTTGAACTTGATAGTCGTCCGCAAGCTTTTTGAAAGCTTTCCCAGCAAACTGAGTACCATTATCGACAATAATGTACTGCGGTACGCCATATATTAAGAACACCTGATTTTCTATAAATTTTATTACACCTTGAGCAGTAGCTGTTTTCAAAGGTTGTAAAAGTGTATATTTTGTGAACCAATCAGATACTACTAATAAATAACAAAACCCTCCATTCGATCTAGGTAATGGACCTATAAAATCTGTTGAAATACACTGCCAAGGGAAACTAATATTCTTTTCTTTACCCATCAACCCATGACGTGCATAATTCGGAACCTTTTGTTCAGCGCAAATTTTACAACACTTAACATATTTCAAAATATCTGATCTCATACGTGGCCAAAAATATTCTTGTGATACCCTATTAAAAGTTTTATAAAAACCCATGTGAGCTGCTAAAGGATCATCATGACATTCTTTCATAACAAGCACCCTACAGAGTCTCGGAACCAACAACTTCCACTCTTTAATATTCGTTTTAATACCTAAATTAGAACGATCAAATTTATATATTTTATCTTCTACAATTCTATACTCTTTATATTGATTTGGACTCTTCAATATCTTTTCTCTTAATGAAACATAGTACTCATCTTTACCATACTGTTCCGAATCAAATGATATTAAATTAACTGACGGAAATACTGGTTTTTCTGGTTCAACTTCTTCAAAAGCCCTACTTAATGCATCTGGAACTACTTGTAAACTACCCTTACGATATGTAATATTCATGTCATACTGTTGGAGTTTAACCGCCCATCTAGCAATTCTTCCTGTCGGGTCTTTAAAATTTGCTAAATACTTTAAACTAGAATGGTCTGTTATAACATTAAACCTAACTCCTTCAATATATCCCCTGAAACGATCAATCGCGAATAAAAGAGCTAAACATTCTTTTTCACCGGTGCTAAAATTTCTTTCTGATCTTGAGAGAGTTCTTGAGGCGTATGCAATAACCTTTTCCTTTCCCTCCTGAACCTGTGTTAACACTGCTCCCAAACCTACATTACTAGCGTCACATTGTATGGTGAAAACAAGGTCGTACCTAGCACTGGTTAAAACCGGAGCTGAAACAAGAGCTTCTTTTATTTTAACAAACGCGACTTCAGCTTCATTATTCCATTTAATTGGTTGTTTCTTTCCTAAACCTTTCAGCAAAGCATTAAGTGGTGCTACTAACGTTGCAAAATTTTTTACAAACCGTCTGTACCATGAACATAACCCTATAAACCGTTTAATCTCTGTAGTTGTACTAGGACGTTTATAATTTAACATATCCTGTACTTTTTCTATATCTGTGCGTAACCCTTCTCTATCCAAAACAAAACCCAAATACTTTAATGATTTTCTAAAAAATTTACACTTATCAAAATTTATTGTAAGATTAGCTTCTTTTAAAATACGATAAACCTCTTTTAGCAGACGTATATGTTCTTCAAAACTAGATGATACTATTATTATGTCATCTAAATATACAAAAATATATGGTTCAAAGGCAGCACCAAACAATTTATCCATCAATCGTTGTTGCCTTTGCGCCGCGTTAGCCAACCCAAAACACATACGATTAAAGTGAAATAGACCATAGCCAGGTACAGTGAAAGCGCATTTTTCCTTTGACCTTTCAGTCAGTGGAATCTGCCAAAAAGCTTTTTTCAGATCGATTGTAGAAATATATCTCGCCTTACCAAGCATACTTAAAATTCTATCAATTTTTGGTAATGGATAAGAATCCTTCTTTGTTTGAGCATTTAATTTTCTACCATCGAAACAAAGCCTATGCGATCCATCAGATTTTTTCACTAACAATACCGGACTATTATAATCGCTATTCGAAGGAGAGACTACCCCTTGTGCTAACATATCTTTTAATTCTTTAACTAAAATTTCTTGCATATACGGAGACATTTGGTATTGTCGCATTTTAAAAGGTTTGTTATCCCCAGTATCAATATCATGTTTCATTATATGAGTACACCCTAACTTATCTTTTTTTAGTTCTTTGAACAAATCTTTAACTTTATTAGCTAAATGTTCCTGATCACTACTTAACTCTAAAATTCCAAATTCATTACTAGAATTAATACTATTTATTTCTACTTTATTCAAAAATTTCCAAGAATTATTTTCGAAACTTAGAGATATAGAAAATTGTTTCAAAAAATCTACTCCAAAAATAAATTCTGTTTGCAAAG
Source organism: Brachypterus glaber (assembly GCA_958510825.1). Lineage (NCBI taxonomy): Eukaryota > Metazoa > Arthropoda > Insecta > Coleoptera > Kateretidae > Brachypterus > Brachypterus glaber. The sequence continues at coordinate 14,079 of CAUEHQ010000890.1, read as the reverse complement.
TCGGTACTACTAAAATTTTTAAAACATTTACTGTATCATTGACTGTAATTGGTAACTCCACAAAACCTAAAACTTTTTGATGTGCCTTATCAGCCGTAGTTACATATGGTATACTACTATTACAAATTTCTAAATTTAAACTTTTAATCAAACTAATTCCCAAATTTCCTATAACTGAACAGTTAGCGCCAGTATCTATTAATGCTACTATTTGCTTATTAGCGATACTTGCTTTTATATAAGGCCTATTATCATTTGGTAAATTTTCAAAAGGATTTAAATTTACTAAGGAAATTAAGTGATTTTTATAAAATGCTTTTACTTTTTCTAGCCAAATTGTCCAATTGAACCAATTGTCTTCGTAGCTACTAGTTATCTTACTATCAGGTATGGCCTTATGAAGTAGTGAGCGTCGGCCGGGATTTCCCACTACTGCTCTACATTTTTTTGACAATTAGAACAATCTTTTAAAAATACGTCTTTTTTTCCACAACGGTAACAAAACTTAGTCCTTTTTGCAAGACATTTACTAAAAACATGATTAATTCCATTACAATTATAACATACTATTTGCTTTACTTGATTACTACTATTTACTGTACTATTATTTTCTGAACTGCTATTTTTCTGATTTTTATTACTATTAAAATTACTGCTACTATTACTACCAAAAGATTTATATCCATTATTTCTGAAATTTCTATTATAGTTACCATTACTATTATTATTATTTCTAAAATTGTTACTAAAATTACTATTTGAATTTATCTGACAACAGTGCCCTTCTTTACAAACATTTTTACTACTACTTGCTTTATTTACACAACTACTTTCCTCTGCAAAACTACTATCTTGAGTTTCTACCACATTTACCCTAGGTACTGATTTCTTATAAATTGCGTTTTTATTTGTTACACTTTTTTGTTTCAAAATGTAAGCTTCATCTAACTTTTTACAATACTTTCTGAGGTCTTCAATCGAGTTTACTTCTACTAATGATAACGGAGTAAAATAATGTGGAAGTATCCTTTCCCTAATTGTTTTCAATTTTGTAAAATCACTAGGATAACGCAAAAGTCTCTTAAATAATGTCTCCATAGCCGCTGTAAAAACTGAAATTGACTCATCTGGTTTTTGATACTTTGCCCTGATGTCATCCCAAGTATGATCATCTACACTAGCAGACAAAAATTCTTTCTTTAATAATCCTATTAACTCTGACCAATTATTAACTGAACTTTTAACTGACAAAAACCAAGAGAGCGCCGGCTCTTTAAATAAGTCATAAGCTGTTTTAAATAAAATTTCATCTGAGACGTTTCTACAAACTTTTAAATAATCTACTTTTTCAATGAACGAAAGTACGTCTCCAGTACCGTCAAAAGAAACACCCCATTTATAAACAGGTACAGGCTTTATAAAGTCCGGGTCTGATCTAGCCGAAGTATTAGCTGCTGCATGAAACGTTGTGTCATTTAAAGAAATTCTTGTCATATTAGTTTCATTGACCTTATTCTCATGCGCAGTATGAGCCTCAATCAAATCCGCCTCTAATTCTAAACAAGTGGCTTTAGAAATCTGTAAAAATTTTGTCCTATCTGCTTCTTTATCCTTTACTTCCGGAAACCTATTTAAACGCTTATTTATGTGCGCTAGATTTGACTTTATACGAATGAGTTGAGAAATTGAGTACTCAAACTCCTCAAGTTCTTTAACTAAAGTTTTTACAATATCAATATTATCATTAATAGCTTTTACCTCATTATTGAACTTAAACTCCGGATCGACATATTTATTGTCCTCCGTTTCCCTTGCTATAGCTCTACTCAATGTTTTAATTTTCGCATTTCTATCATTCCTAGCCGTTAAAGACCTAATACGCAATTCATAATTTATTTGCTCTACCGTCAAATATCTAAGATCCATTTTATTTAAATCTTCCATGATTAAAATTTTAATTTATTACTAAAATTTACTATCAAAAATCTGTCAAAATCTGTCAAAAATCTTTCGCAATCTCTCTTTAAATAGTCAATATTCTTTCTAAAAATATTCACTCTCAAAAATCTTTTGAAAATCTTTCAGAAATCTTTCAAAAATCTCTCGCAATCTCACTCAAAATTTGCAATATTTTTTCAAAAATACTTGCCCTGTCCGCCACTCTTTTTTAGATTCGGATCGGAACCAAAAACTCCACGATTTATTCTCGCGTACTACTACACCTTTTTTGTTCACCCTGTATATTTCAGAATTTCACAAACTCAAAAAATCTCTCATCTTTCATCAAACTTTAATCCATTCTATATATTTTAGAATTTCATAACCAAAAACCTCTCAACTTTATTTTCTCCTATATATTTTAGAACTAAAATAACTCACTGGCCAAACTTTTCTCTCTTTATTTTACTCTATATATTTCAGAATTAAAATAATCAAAACTATGCACCAAAATGTTTGCTTTTCAAAAAAAATTCTCTCTAACTTTTATTTTTACCCTGTATATTTCAGAATCAAAAATAACCAAAAACTGTACCACTGCGTCCAATACTTTTTTTATTACGATCCTATATATTTTAGAATTCGAATAAAACTCAAAACTTTACCCTTTTGGTACTCTCAACCTATCCGTGGTTTCTTTTCTCCCTGTATACACCAAACTATTTTTTAAACATTGCACACCTATTGTTTAAATCAAATCAACAACCATATCCAGTTTTGTCTAAATATCTTAAAAATATCTTAAAAATATCTCAAAAAAAATTTTTTTTTTTTTTTTTTTTTTTTTTTACTTTATATTTTTTTCACAAACTTAAAAAATTTAAAAGTTAAACTAGCTTAATCCCACGTTATTTGGGCGCCATTGTGTACCGCGTTTTCCTTTCTAGAATAAGTAAAAACTAAAAAATTATCAGGCGCTGCCCTGGTTACTTATTATAGAAAAGAAAATGTACGGTTGCGATCGGCTAACTGGCATCAGTACGGCACAGGGGTTCATGGATTAAAAATTATGATAATAAGCTTAGTTTAACACCTTGGGCGCCAGAATCTTGTAAACATACATGTGCTTGGCAGTTTATGTGTTAAGATTCAAACACATAAAAAATAATGTACTAGAATATTAATTATCTTTTACAGCATGTATAAACCTGAAAAATAACTATGATTTGAATAGATTTGTATATCTTGTGTTGATTATAATTTAAACAAAAACTCAAATATGTGCTGTTACAATGTTTATTTAAAATGACAAGTAGATAACTTTAATTAATCATATTAATTAAAATAAAATTATAAATTACCAAAAGTATGGTGAAAAGACCCCATTGCGAAATATAAAAAAAAATGTGGTGAACTACCCTATTGCAAAAATGTTAAAATATGTATACCAAAATTATTATGGTGAATAACCTAAATAAAAACAGTAATATAAGGTATGTGTTAATAAGTGAAAAATAGTAATCTAGGCGTACTGCCCAAAGTTGCAACTTTGTTTACAAACCAACCTAGAATATTCATAATAAAATAGAGCACCTTAATAAATATTAAAATTTGAGAACTTGGATATTTTACCAAAAATAAATATAGTAAACCGCATTTTCATTATTTACACTAAAACTATAAAAACCTGTTAATTAAAGTTGTCCCTGGAACGACCAAATACGTTGTCCCACTCCCTGATGATGTACGTCACTGTGCAGAACATTTCCTTGTCCTTGCCTTTGAGAACTCCTTACAAATTTGAACACGTTTGAAACTCAAACGCTTGAGGATCCATTGAAACGTTTGTAAACCTCTTGGCTTAAAAACGGTACTGCAATTTACTGAACATCTTGAAAAATCTTGAAAACTCTTGAAAACTAATGTGGAAAATTGAAGAACACCTCAATGAAAATTGAAGTTAAAGTTGAAATGGAAAGCTTCGCCATCGATACTCATAAAATTTGAGATAACGGTAACGTTGTAAAATATAAAAGCTTCACCAACAATATTCATAAAATTTGGGATAGAGGTATCGTCAAAACATTCGAAGAACGTTAGAACAGAAATGGAAAAGCTTCACCAACAATCCAGTCCAAAACTGAATTAATTGGAGCAGTAAGTGCTGAATACTAGAATACTCTGCAGCCTGAAGCCTTCATCTGTACGCCTTTTGAAAGATGAATATTGTGGAATTTCCATTAAAACTGCTTGAACTAATTACGTAGGATTATACTACACTTCATTACAAACTTATTGCAACATTTTTACACAAACATAAACCACGGATGGTTTCACAAAAATCAGATTCTGATTTTACGACCTGAACGCCATTGCTTGTCGTTTTGAAAAAGAACGCCACTCCCTTCAACTCCGGCAAGGTACAAAACTCCCCCCGTGGCGAAACTTGGAACTACGAACAACAAATCGATTTTGAGGGTAGGCAACACAAAAAACATTTATTCATAATCCCGATAATACTTGAAAATAAAGAAAAAGAATACTCTAAATAAGTTTAAAATGCCTAGCCATACATCTAACAATCGTTTCATATGGTTTAAGAAATGATACGACGAAAATAAACCAACTTGAAGTCATCAGCTGACCATGCAATGCATACTGTATACCTGAATGCGGGTAGAAGTAAAACTAACCTCAAAATTAGGTAAACAATCTTTGATAATGATTTTATCCGACTTCCAGAAGCTTTAGCTGTGATTAAAAAGGTAAGACTAGCTGAAAAACATCAGTAGCTAACTCAAGTACTGAATGTAGTAGATTACTAGACGTTTGTTATTATATTTTAGGCTATCAAAAGTAAACACCAAAAATAAGACAAATTCTGTAATAAAAGAAAAATGACCCAGCAAATGGAATCAAGGACCATCGCAAGACCTCCACAAGACCATACAATAAGTCTGTACTCAATCTTATATGTGCAAATAGAAAGAAATACTAACTTCTGAAAAAATGGTAACATCGTATGATTACGTGACACAGATCAGGTAATCTTTAAAAACAGTGGCAGTCATAACTGCTACAGCAAATAAAGATAACATACGAAGATGGGCCTTATTAAGATTAGTTCACATGCAAATCCTCGTTGCTTTAACACAAAAGGTTTCTGAGCTATTAAATAAAAATCGAATTTTTGGAATCCCTTTTGAAGGGGCCTAGCTTCCTTACGAGTCGTTTTATCACATATTTTTATGGGAACCATTCCGCTTATTTTTGCATTTCCTACATGCCCTATACTTTTAACACAAGTATTCATTAAAACCCTGTATAAGTGAAGTATTTTAAAAAAATATTATTATTTTAGCATATACAAGAAAAACTAAGAGAAGAAATACAAGAAACATCAATAAAATGTAAGAATGAATTAACATATGAAGCAATAATAAGTATGAAGTATATGGACATGGTACTTTCAGGTGAGAAAATTTGTATTAATTTTATTTTAATTGTCTTCAAACCAGTACCTCACATAAAATTTATCATCATTCTTGCATATAGCTTAAAGCCTTAAGGCTAAATATTTCGGACATTTTTTAAAATCTTAATCAAAATGATATCTATGTTTTCCAAACATCTCACAGAGTGATATTAGGGCTTCTGGCCCTCATCAGTACCAAGATCATCCCTGTATGCTGATTCAAAAAAATTTCAAACTTTATTTACTCAGAAGTAAACTCATTATATTGCTATACAGGGTGTCCCATTAACTTTCCTACAGACATTATCTTGAAAACTGTAAGACATATAAAAAATCTAAAAAGAGGTCAATTAGATATTTTCAGAAAGCTTTCAATTTATGTAATCGGTAAGGTTCTAAAACTCACCCCCTAACTCCCAGCAACCCTAACTTTAAAATCTCAAATAGCAAGATGGGTCTTGTGATGCATTATTTGAAAGATATTTTTATTTTGATTAAAACACATTTTTAATTTTAAAATAGGATAAGCCGTTCCGGATATGTCATCTTCAAACTTTAGTACGTTCAAATCTTGAATACTGCACAATAATTTGATTGAGAAGAATTTTTTGGAGAGAGATTAACATAGATTTTTTAGAATTATTGTCTTTAAATTACATTTTACTATGTCAAATCATGATTACTCTCAAATTCAGAAACTTACGGGCATTGATTTCCTTGAGTCTAGAAGAATTCTCTCTAACATTTCTTTTGTTTACAAATTAGCTAATGGTATAATCTATTGTCCTGATATGTTGAGTTCATTGCAGTTTTCCATTCCATTACGACATCTACAGAGTCCAAGTAAAATTCCTATATATATATATATAGGAATTATACTTTATTTATCCCACTAAATGTAGTTTTAAATTTTATAAATAACCATAACATTGATATATTTTCTGGAAACATTAATAAGTTAAAAGCCACTGTCAGATCCATACTATGTTAATTGTTTATTGTTTAGTTTTTACTTAATAGCACTGTTATACAATCCTCCTTCCAAAAAAATGCACTGTTATGCAATCCTCATTCCAAAAATTTTTTTATGAATATGAAGATTTTAATGCTCCGAATCTCTACCCGTTTGTTGTTTTTTTCTATCACATCTAGATTTTGTGATATGAATTTTTTTCATATTTTTTTAGATTTAGAATTTTTTATATTTTGTTTTCGCATCTACAGCAGTAAACTGTTTTTTATGTATAAATATTATTTAATAATATCGAAATGGTGTAGATCCAAAAACAAAATACAAAAAATTCTAAATTTTAAAAAATATTAAAAAAAATTCATATCACAAAATCTAGATGTGATAGAAAAAAAAGACAAACGGGCAGAGATTCAGGAAAAAATCTAAAATAAACAATTTCAGAACAATCAGTCTAATAAATTTTGTTGCAAAAATTTTCGAGAAAATACTAAGATGCTGCCTGGAAAACTACTTTAAAACGAACAGATTTTTATCAGATAACCAATATGGTTTCAGGAAGTTATCTATCTGTCGTTAAAATCAAATGGACATGTCCATTTGATTTTAACGACAGATAGATAACTTTCTTATATATATTTTTCGGTTATTAACCGACAAACGTGCAGTATATATTTTTATAGACTGTCAATTCTTAACTTATTCAATATGGTTTCCAAAACAATAGAGGCACAGATGATGCTATTATTTATTTGGTTAAGAAAATAACGAACAACCTTAACAACACTAGAAAAACCTTGGCGGTCTTCCTCGACCTAGCCAAAGCATTCGACACGGTACCTCATGATCAGCTGCTAGAGGCTCTTGAGTCATATGGAGTTAGGGGTATTGTGTTGGCTATCTTTAGAAGCTATCTAAGGGACAGACTGTAATATGTAAAAATTAGAAACGACATGATCCAAGGAATCTTGATGAAAATCGGAAAACCACAAGGAACAGTACTGTGTCCTGTCCTTTTTATATTCTTTATAAACTCTCTTCTAAGAATGAATATTGGAGGACTTATTATTTCATAAGCTGACTATACTGTCCTAGTATTTGATGGAAAAAATTGGAAGAAACAAAAGCAGCACTAAAACTTGGACGAAGTAAAAATAGAAGACTTTGAAATAAATCAATCAGAAAGCACAGCATATTTAGGTCTAAAAATTGACAAAAACTTAAAATGTTAGCAACAAACTAATTATCTATGTGGAAAACGTAGATACCTAATATATAAATTCTACAAACTTTATAGTTTATAGAAGTCTATTGGAATCTATTATTCGTTATGGAATACTAGCATGGGGAGCTTTATATGATAATGCTTTAAACAATAATAATAATAATAATTATAATAATTATAATGTAATTCAAAATAGTATTCTGAAGGTAATCTACAAAAAGGACAGGCTTTACCCAACATCTCAACTATATAGCAGTGAAATTATTAATGTAAGATCAGTGTTCATCTTAAAAATATGTCAATATAGACACAAGTATGAAAAAAATCCCTTAAAATATGAAATTATAACAAGAAACAGAGAAAACTCAAACCTCGAACTTCCTCATAACCAAAGGGCAGCGCATAGGCTGTCTATAATATACCTGGGTCCAGTCTTCTAGAACTTACTTAACAAAAACATTAAACAAATATTAAATGCTATAAAATTTTCAAGAAAATGCAGAATATTCATATATGAAAACTATTAAAAATTTATAAAATATTTTAGTTAAACTTTGTTAAAGTTAATGCTTTCCTGTTTATCTTAGTTTTAATTTTATTTTGTATTAAAGATGCAAAAAAAAAACTGACTATGAGTACAAGACCACCATAACTCAAAAATAAATGAGCTGAGAAAATGGAGTTTGATCTGTTAAATTTTTATTTATTTGGATTTTTGACCCTCATTTATGACCTTTTCTTTAGCTATTTAGCAAAATTTTATTGACAAATTGTAAGAAATTATCAGAAAATAGAGTTATGTTGTTATTGCACTAACTTTATTGGTGATATTGTGGAAAATTTAAACGTTCATCAGATTTATTAGGGATTAAACGTTTCCAGAAACGGACTGTAAGTGCAATAAAAACGTTTAGAACCTGTTATTTACAATATTATATTTTTGGCCATTGCACAAAAATGTATTTAAAATTAATTGTGCAAAGATGTTTTTTTTTTGCATAATGGTCGAGGATATATATATAAGTATTATTATATTATTCACAGCGCCTGCGCTAGAATAATATAAATTAAATCGAATTGTCAAAAAAATTCAAAAATTGTCCTAGACAAAAAATTCTTAGATATAAATTTGTTTCATGAAAAAATTGAAATTTTCAGGTAAAATCAAGTTCTATGAGGGGAAGATCGCTATTGGCTTTGAAAGTAATCCCCCCAAAAACAAAAAAGTTAAACTTTAAAAAAAATATTTTTAGTTATGTTGATGTTGTATAAATACAACAATAGTTTTCCTAATTAGGAAAAGTATTTTCAGGAAAAATTCAGTAGTAACACTTCTGTTATGTATTTCGGTTTAGAGATATGCTGTTATTGTTATCAAAGATAGTATCTAGAACAATATAATGGATCAAAAATCTCAAAATCGATAAATTTTGAGTTATGGTGGTCTTGTACTCATAATAAAGGGAGGTAGTACAATGGGCCCAGCTAAGTGGCCTAAGTGCGTGTAGATAGCTACCCTCCACCCTAATAACCATAACCATAACCAACCATGTTATATAATAATTACTAGTTATTAATTAATATTAACTGCATAGTAGCTGCAAAATTACATATACAGGTGTATGTATATATTTATACACCTAGGTGTAATTAGTTACTACCAATGTTATTTTTATCACTTATTTTTTATAACTAACGTTGTACTCTTCTGAACAATAAATAAATAAAATAAATATATGTATACCCCTTTTTTCTGTATTAAATTATACGGTGCAATAGAAAATAATTCTGACATCAGACTATGCTGTTTAGGTTAATTTTGAGGTGCAGATTTTGAATCAGTAATTTTTCTGATCATGTCAGGATTTTTTTCTGTATGAACTTAAAGTTCTTAATTTACACTAATTTATAAGGTGCTTTTTCCCTAAAACTCTGGCATCGGAACGAGCGTTTGTTGCATTAAGCATGTTTTTGAAGTCAATTTATAAGATATAAAAACATGACGCAGACCTATCCCAGTACAATAGGTAAATAAAAAGGCCTAAAAAAAACGTCCAAACGAATATGTATGTTACTGTGAAAGACCGATATCTGGAGATTGTCGCATTCTCCGGAGAATGTCCGAAAACTAAAAAAATAAACAGGCGCAAAACCAATGTTAACCCATATCGTACCAAGGACAGAAAACAAACTAAATACACTGGACGCCAGAAAAATTGCTTGTACGTATTTTGTACATATTAAATTAGGTAAGTAGAAACATCTTTTAAAAGTCAAAAACTTTTGTCAGTGTCTTTTACTCATCCATTTTTACAAGTTAAAATACGTTTGGACTTTTGACAGCAAGCAATTTTTCTGGCGGCCACTGTATTTCTGTTTAGCTATTTATTTGGTAATATTTTATGTTCATTAAGACATTTTGAAAGATTTTTTTTTTGTCAAAACAACAAAAAAATTATGATGCGTTTTGCACCATTGGTAGTATGTATGTAATTTTAATTAATTTTTTTAAATTATTATTTGTGGTACTTTTTAAAATAATTAGTGTAAAGGTGTACGTCACATCTTTGACACTTTACATCTACGTCTTGATTTTGGTGCACTTTTTCCTATATGTCCAACGTTATCAAAATGAGTATTACGTTATTTGTCGTAGGTTTTTATATATGACTTAAAATCTAAATAGCTCATTTTTTTAGTACTATTTATGTTGTATAGCTTCCATGAACATACCAATAATCTATCTATTGTATGAATAAATAGAGGCCACCAGCATTTTTCTTTTCGCTAATTCCAATTCTGTAATTTTCTAAACCATTGTCTTACAAGTCGAAACTCTCCATATATTTGTTGAACATTTTTATACAATTTTTGGTTGTGGTATAAAATAAAAATCATGACTTGTCTAGAAATATTTATATCATATCCTGCAAATGGTGCGTTTTCGCACAACTCATTTTTGTATGTCACAATTTGGCATAATATATCGTCGCCTTGCATACGAAGGAGCGTATCTCACTTTGTCAATAGCAGCGTTTTCAAAATATTATATCAGAGTTGACGTGAAAACCTTGCTATTGACAAAGTGAGATACGCTCCTTCGTATGCAAGGCGACGATATAATACATATTATGTTTAAAATTTTCAGATATTTTTGAGTAGGTGTATATTTGTTTGTGTTTATTTAACTTATATTTCAATACAAACCATCCTAAAATATTTTTTCTAGTAAAAACATTAAATTGGTACGAATCAAAAAAATAAGTTTTTCCTAAAAATGTAGAAAATAGTGGTTTGGACTTTTTGGACTTTTTGCACCAATGATAGGATAATATCCTGTGTTGGTTTGGTGTTTTTTTTTTAATGGGGGGCGTTGGTTTACGTTAACCCATATCCTACTAGGATATGGTAAACCAATCATTAAAAAATAACTAAACCAACACAAAAACAAAACAAACCAACGTAACGTAAACCCTTTATTTTATAAAAAAATAGTTTTTTTTGTTTTCGGACATTCTTCGGAGAATGTTGACATTCCCAGATTTTGGTCTTTCACAGTGACATATATAAAAGTTCTTGACTTTTATTAAACTTATACTTTTATATTGAAAAACAAATAAATAAACACGTTTTTTATTGGGACTACTTCGCTTAGACGAAACAGGTTTTTACTAGATATCTCAGAAAATACTGATTTTGGGATTTTACTAAATTTTTTCTGTGCTTTATTTTTGTAAGGTTATTATAATAATCCTATAAAAATAATTGTACATTATTATAATAATCCTGTAAAACTAATTTAATACAAAAAAAAAGTTTATTCAAATATCTATCTAAATAATCCTTATAATTTAGTTTATTATAATAACTATAAGAGAGTTATCGAAAATTGTTTTAATTTTTAAAAATGCCGGCCATATTGAATCCGCCATTTTTTCATCAGATTTAGATTCGCCAACCCCAAATATCCCTTGGTGCCAATTTGTATAAAAATTGTTCCAATTTTTTAAATTACGTCGGCAAATTTTGAATCCGCTATTTTGAAATTAAAATTTTTGATACTGGATTTTTGTTTAGCCATCTCAAAAACCCTACTTATTGTTTAAAGTTTTATAAAAATCAAAGGTTTTTTCATGGCTCTTGATTTGCACCTGAACTGTTACTTTTTATTTAAAAGTCCACAAGTTTCAATTTTTATGTTCCTGACAAATCGGGTCAGTGACCTGTAACCACTTATGAAACTTGTACTCTTTACTAATTGACTTGATAATTTTTTTTATGATTTTATTATCTTTTTTAGAAAGTTTAAGGAAATGGCCATCGGTATTAGTAACAGACAGGGTATGCACAAAACCTTACGTTATAAAATCAATATCTCCTGAAGAGCCGGACATCTACCTGCAAAAAAATGATGTAATATGGATACCTATATATTCAATACAAAATGATCCCAAACACTACGAATCTCCCGAAAATTTTCATCCCGAGAGGTTTAGTGATAAAAATAAAGAGAAAATTAAACCATACACCTATATGCCTTTTGGTACAGGACCTAGGAATTGCATTGGAAATAGATTTGCTCTTTTTGAAACTAAATGTCTGTTTTTTCATATCTTAAGGCATTTTAAGATTGTGCCTGTAAAAAAATCGCAAATACCTGTAAAACTAAAGAAATACGACTTTCATTTTTCTGCTGAAAATGGTTTTTGGTTTGGACTGGAAAAACTAAAAAAATAATGTAAAATATCTCCTATAAATAAAATAAATAAATAAATAAATGTAACAATCTTATTTTAGTGTCATCTAAAAAAATATCATAGATACTTTAAATTACAGTACGTGTATAAAGTCCGCCTCCCGCCTTTAACTTTGGAACTTGAGGTATCAACTTGAAATTTTAACCACTTAAATAACATAACCCAAATATTATGTATGTATATATTTAAATTTTTTAGAAGGCACAGTGAAAGCAGGGGGCAAGGGATAACATTTTTTTTAATCAAAAGGGGGGTCATGTTCAACTCCCAGGAGGGTTTTAAACTACAATTTTTAAAAATTTCTGAACTTAATGATCAGGAAAAAATTGAATCAAGCGAAATGTATATGACTGTAATCTTATAATTCTATAATATATGTAGGGTGTGACTGTATAACTACTCAGAATCTGAGTAGCTCCATAGGCTTTGGTGGTTCAAGTATCTTTGGTGGCTTGGGAGAGTACGGCAAGGGCAAAAAGGGCGAAAATGAATATAATAAAACGAATGTCTCTTTCCTACCTTGTGTTACTCCATCGTCGGTAGATCTTCCATTAATTGCATTGGTGATGAGGGCCCTCTGTTTTATGCAATAAATCCAAAAGGCACATAAAGCGGTATAATGGCGAAAGCGTGGTTAAACACATACGGCGTCTAATATAAGCGAAGCGACGGCATACTACCCGTTTCATGAGTATATCAGTACTAATTGTCCTCTTCAGTTTCCGGGTGCGGAAAGACAAGAAAGAGACAAATATATGCGCGACAAAGATAGTCAATAATTAAAGAACAAAAACTAAGTTGCGTTTTGCCAAATTAGAAATTCCATCAATAACTAATTAATCGGTGTAAATAATAATTAATAATTAATAATAATTAGCGATAACCGAACATTCCGCCGGCCATAAAAACCTCCGGTTTTTATCATAAAAAAAAAATGAAAAATAAAGGAAAATTTATTTAATAAACATAACCCAAATAAACCCAAGTTTGATAAGCGACTAAAGTTTTATAAACTAAAATCTTAATACTTAAAAATAATAGCGTAAATTATAATTATAAATCTTAAACTAATAAAGCGAAAAAAACTAAGTTTAATCCACTATAGGTAGCGGACAAACTTTAACTACAGGGCGCTTAAATATCCCTGAAGTAGTGCGAACTGTCACGACTCTAACGATGCCGTCAGCTCCGGGATGTACCTCAATTACACGGCCCAGGGGCCATCGAAGCGGGGGAGTTAATTCATTTTTTAATAACACCAGAGTGCCGACTTTGATCGATTCCGCTAAATCCGTCCACTTAGCGCGCTGGGATAGCGTGTGCATATACTCAGTTCGGAATCTGCGCCAAAAATCAGCGTGCAAGCGAGTTAATAACTGCCAACGCGAAAGTCGGTTCAACGGAACTGCGTTTAAGTCGGGCTCTGGAATACAAGAAAGAGGTTCAAGCGTGAGGAATAATCCAGGAGATATGGCGCGCATGTCGTTAGCGTCGGACGACATAGGGCAGAGCGGGCGACTATTCAATACAGCCTCAATCTGTACAAGGACAGTATTAAATTCCTCATACGTAAGGACTTGCTCGCCTATGACGCGGGCTAAGTGTGTTTTTACAGACTTAATCCCAGCCTCCCAAAGACCTCCAAAATGGGGGGCCCCGGGAGGGTTGAAACTCCATTCAATCTGCTCAATCTCGGCTGCATTCGCGAACATTT
>CAUEHQ010000889.1:0-36132 GCA_958510825.1 Brachypterus glaber | reverse complement strand
ATTTGCCATATAACTTGATATATGACATTCATGCATTGGAAGTATAACAGGTTATATGACATTAATAGAACACATGCAATATATCTTAATATACTTTAGGTACAGATTCATTATATAACATGTTTTGTTGCAAAACACGTACCTGTATAATGTATAAACATAAAATCAATATGAAATACAATATATCTTAATTATATTTCAGATAGATATCCATTATATAAAATGTTTGGTTGCAATGTAATTGCTATATGTATAGATCAACTTCAAAGAAGCGGACATATAAAAGTCCGAGAACTTTGCATGTAGAGTACAAACAATATGTATGTGCATATAATTGTCTGACAACGGATGTGTGGCTATGGAAAATATGTGAGGAATGTGTGTTACTTGCACACACTTGGTTAAAAATACATAAAAACGATAATTTTACGTTTCAAGCATCAAAAATGGGAAATAATAAAAGTGATTCGGAATGACAGTTTTTGTATGATTATGCATAATATGATATAAACTAAAAATTTAAATTTTGGCGAAGGCGCACCATATCTGGCCATGCATAACATGTAATGGTAACATAAATGGCCAGATATGGCCTTTGCAAAAATTCAAAAATTTTATGCATAATCATATTTATTTGTTAATTTATTATGTAGTTTATATCATTCCATACATAATTAGGAAACGTTCAAGTATCACGTAACGCAAAATGTGGCCATTTTTGACCCTCACCCCCCCCATGTAACGCGGCGTAACATTTTCAAGACCCCCACCAACCCTCCTTTGTTACGTAACATTTTTTTTACAAAAATTAAAGAAATTGAAAGGAAATTTTGATTTAAGATTTAAACCGGTTTTTAACCGGCTATTGCTTCCGTGTTTTAACCAAAAATCGGTCTCAGATAATTTCCGCAACCGGTTAACCGAAGACCGGGTATTACCATTGGACGCAATAAAATTTGCAACGAATCCGTATGTTAGGCCTAGATCATTGTATAAAATCGTAAAATGTTTACAGTCATTAGTAAGACATATAAAAAAATAACCCATACCAGAATGGGCCGGATCTGTCATATTTTCGTTAATTTTGACAAAATTTAAAAAATAAATAGGTCATATTTTTCCCATTTTTAATTTTGAGTTTTTTGGTATTGGTCCGCATTAATAATACCAAAATGAACCATTAAACCAAATTTCAGCTAAATCAGTATTTAAAAAAAATCAGATTTGTCACTATTTTTTTCGCTTGGTGCAAAAATAGCCCCATGGAAAAAACTTTTGTCACTTTTTTTTGGGACCAATTTAGATGTTTTTTATTACGATTTTTCTTACTTTTTCAAATATTAAAAAAAATTATGTTATAAAATCATAAAATTTTTATAGTAATTACTAATTACTAGTACATATAAGGATAATAACCTATAACACAATGCTGGATCGTCATATTTTTTTGTTTTGTGTCATATTTTCGTTAATTTTGGCAAAATTTAGAAAATAAATCGGCCATAATTATTCCGCCATTTTGAATTTTATGTTTTTGGGTATTGGTCCACATTAATATTACTAAAAGAAGCCTTTATACCAAATTTCAGCAAAATTGGGCGTTTTTCAAAAAATTTAAACCACCCTAATGTCGCATTTTTTTTTATTATTTTTTTCCTAGTTAGCGGTGCAAAAAACAGAGTTTAGTCATTTTTTTTCTGGGACCACTGTGCATTGTACTCAAATATGTTTCAAACTAAAATCAACAGGTCTTCGCAGGCCGGGGTGGGTTATTTGCAATTTTGGCGAAGGCGCGTTAATGGTTTTGTATGTTCCTCTTATGAATTTATGTTTAAAACCTATACTAGTTTCCTTGTGATTATGAATAGTAATTTAACCTTATTGAACATCTTATGTCATATTGTGACACGTAGGGAAGACTAATCTCATAATATGTGTATTACGTATATTATACATACATTATGATGCTTTTCCCACGTTATCTAAATTTTTCAATATTATTAAAAACACTGTCCAAAATTAAATACACTAAAAAAATAAATCGAATTCTGAGCATATCATTGATAGCAACTTTGATGCTGGATAGCAATAATGGCTCCGCCCAAACGATATTTTGTCCAAGTCCAAACACCTTCCGAAGGCTTATGATTATGCAACCCTGTGGATGGAGCCCCAATAACGTATCAATACAACAGAACGTGCCTAAGCTTTAAAATACATGACTACTTGTTGAATTGACCTACTTTTGTATTTCGAAATACTACAGTTTGGAATTGAGGTATTGTACACTGAGAAAATAACACTGCTCTACAAAAAAAGATTTTTTTTATATGCCTGGGACCTATTAGTTGCGTCTGGCTATATTTGTAATCCTGAATTCGGAACCTTTTTCCGTTTTCAGCTCTTTTTTTTTCGAGATATAGCGCACAGTGGGTTTTGCCTATAGTCATAGTAAAAAAAAAATTAAGGTCTAATATTATATTTTGTCGCGGATTGGTTCTCTAACCAAAAAGAGCGGGTTTCAAATATCATTATTCGTTTGTTTTTAATGGGCTAAATTTAAAAATGAGATATTTTCTCATTTTTTCGATATATTTTGATAAAAATTTTATATAAATACTAAAGATACGGGCCCAACTTTCGTTTGCAGGAAATCTGATATCGTTACAAATTACTTACCATCTAACTAAATTCACCCTCCCGAGTGCAAAAATGACAATCATTTTCGTCCAAAAAATATTATTAATTATATATTTTAAATAAAAAAACACCAAACAGACGCAATACCAACTTAAAAGAAAACACCAAACCAGCAACAAAAAAAACAAACCAACGTTAACGTTAACCAACGCTCCCACATTAATAAAAACACCATCCGAAAAAAACTGTTTTTTTTTTAATAACAGATTACCCTGGCGATATCAATCTCCTTAAAAAAACTCATGAAAGGTTATCATTTTCGGATTCAGGGGGGCCAAAATAACGAGAATATACTTCGCAGATTTCCATAAAGTTTTTTTGCCAAAACAAAAAATATATAAAAAATCGCCATAGAAAAAAAACGGTGCGTTTCCGCAAAGAACGATTAATATTTTCGGATTCAGGGGAGCCAAAATAACTAGAATATATATCGTTTCTAATTATATCAGATTTCCATAACGTTTTTTTTTCGAAAACCATAGAACTATAAAAAATCGCCATAAAAAAATGGTGCATTTGCGCAAAGAACGATTACAATTTTCGGATTCAGGGGGGTCCATAACGTTTTTTTACCAAAACTAAAAATATATAAAAAATCGCCATAGAAAAAAAATATAGAGCCTTAATTATGACTATTTTCTCCAACTATCATAATGCCAAATAACCAATAAAAAACAAGGCGTAACTGTAATGTAAACATACCATCTATACAGGTTGCTTTATTAGCCCGTTTACAAACTTTGGCAACGAGAAGTAGATTTAATTCTGTGAAGAAACGTTCATATAAACATAGGTCCTATATTTCTTCGTTCAGAAGTTACAGCGTTTTTAAATATTTATGTTGAAAAAACGTAGTAGCCATGATTTAGGAAAAAAATAGTAACTAAGTATCATTTTAAAGAATCAGCGACTTCCGAACCGTATATCCCTGAGGATATACTGTACGTCTGTCCTAATGATAGCTACTAATTATATACACCTGTCCCCGACAAAAGTGGCTATAAACAAGTACTGCTTACTTATCTACGAAATATATTTCCTTTTTCCATCAGGGAGGGTTAATACTCACGAAATTGCCCAACAGAGGAAAACACAATATAAATATTTAATAATAACTGTGGAAAAAACTTACACACATAAACAGACCACAAATACCGACAATAGCATCCGCCATTAGTCACGAAAAAGGCGCTAAATTTAAAATAAAGGAAAAGCTATCATAGGAAATCCCAGAGACATCCCAAAGGACATGTACGGGACATCCCTTCAGGGCGTCCCTGGGATGTACGAAGGACATACCGTATATCCTTGAGATATACGGATAGTATATCCTCAGGACATACCTTTCGGGATATCCTTGGGATATACGACTAATGTCTTGGGACATGCGACATTGAAAGGTCATTGAGAGGATAAACGGGAAATATTGTGTGCTATTACCCACTGTTAATACAATGTATTTACATTAATATTTAAAATACAATAAAATAAACTACCTGCTGGGTACGTGACGTTGTGCGTCTTCTCAAGAAGACAGAAAACGTCAAACCATAATTCAGGAACCCTAGGCATAACAGCTGTTATGCTAATTCAGGGACCATTTAATGCAAATATACTGAAATCAGGTAATTTTACTATTAATTGCTCTGTGTAAGTAGAGTAGATCAAATAACAAATAAATCATACGTTTTTGATTTATGTGTGATCTGTATTGTATTACTGAACTTTATGTTACATTTTATGTAAATCTGACACGGTATCGTTCAGAACGGGACTAAAATTAATCTGCCTGCATCGATTTTCTCTTTCGCCTGCCTAATAGGGCCGCCTCGCATAGCTTATAGATCGTACTAAACTACACGGATAAAACATTTATGGCTGCAATTACAAATTCTGTATTTATTATCGAGTTTAGTAGTTTGGTCGTGCAGTCGATGTGTAGGTTTTTTAGGGTGAGTGAGTAGTTTAGACACTACGGAGCTAAGTAAGCTACCCAACACTGTAAATAAAAATCGTGTAAAATTACCATCACCGGCACTTGATATTTAATGCCCTTAGGAATACTAAAAATTTACCATATTCGACATGTAATATATTAGTATAATAGTAATGTAATAATATTTTACCAAATATTAATAACGATATTTTACCATATTATTAATATAACTTTTTTCCATATACGTAATGCATATTTTAATTATAAGTTATGTAATTTATAGTTTTGGATAATTTCTACAGAAATTATCTAAATTTTCTAGAGCTTGTAAACCTGCAATTTGAAAGTTTTTGGCATATATGCTTTATATCAAAAACTTTAAAATTGCGCATTTGCAAGCTATTGAAAATTTAGATATAGAAATTATCCAAAATTTCTATTTATATAGCATAGAACATAAAAATAAAACAATTTTTTAGGTTTTTTTTTTTTAATTGGCTTGCCCCTAAAAAGATACTCCAAATTAAGTTAGGTACATTGGCAAAAGGGTCTTTACGCAAAGTTTTCTCAATTAATTTTTATTTAAATTCTCTTGGTTTATCTTGTTGTCTGTCCTCATCACATGGTACTGCAGGACTGCCGTCCTCGTTCTTCTGTCTGCAGACAGACATGTCTGTAGGTATGTTTGTCTGTCGGTAAGTTATTCTGGAAGTTTTTGTTTATTCTGGGAATGTAGGTATTATGTGACCCTATAAAATGATTGCGAAAATTTGGATTTTTTTTTTAAAAGAATTTGTGACTTACTGACTGGACAGATAGAAAAAACATTATTTTTAATGTGGGTGCAAAAGTCCAAAAGTTTTTGTAGGAAGATGGCAGTTCTGAATTTTACATGCCAAGTGTGTCAGATTTATTCACTTTTTAGTTTTCAGAATGTTCTCTAAGAACATGACTTGTAATAGTTATACTTAGCTACTTTAAAAATTGCTATTACTTAGGTTAACCTAATTTCTATGAATATACTGCATCATGATAAGCATTATATTTCCTTTAAAAATTGAATTGAAATTTGCATACGCCACAAACAAACATGTTGTAATTCCCTGTTATTTTACACAGATAGATAATTGGAAATGCTTTTGAGTGTACGAGTATACAGCCATTTAGCGCCATTTAGCGCCATTTAGCGTAAAAAATAAGTAAGGTTATGTCTTACACGTAAAGAAGTATAAATTTACATTATTAGTAATGTAAAATTTTACATAATTTATAACGAAAATTATTACATTATAAATACTTTGTTTTTACACTATTTTAAAAGTTTTCTATAAATCATGACATGGTAATATTACGTTCAAATTTAAGCCAAATTTTACAATATTTTTTACAGTGAACTACCCTAATTAGTTTTTGTTAACAAGCCTACCTATCTGGTGATCCAGTACTATATCCAAACCAATACAAATCAAGAAATAGACTTTTTAGCATTGCCGACGTCAGATATTGGCAGTACACGTGGTGTTTGATATGCTACGGACAAAAAGCGTGGTATTCTTTAAGATCGATTCAAAGGAAAAAGAATCGATTATAGTAAAATATAGAAAGTAAAAAAATTGATTCAAAAAATCGATTAATTGTATTAAAGGTATCGATCTTCAAAAGAATCAATTAAAAATCGGCATCCCTGTTCCAAATAAGGAAAACCACTAATGCTGAAGAAAATGTCTGAAATATTTGTCTTTACTGCTGTATGTGTGTAAGAGTATGCAATAACAAGGGGTTATTTGCAATGTTTCTTATTATTAACTATCGTGTAAATTAAACTAAAAAAAAAATTAAAAAAAAACAACGAAAAAAAATTGTTGAAGAACAGTAAAGTTGAAATTTTATGAATTGGCATCTCGGTGGAATGTTTGGAATGGAAGGTCGCCTATAGAATACACACAAAATTTTACCTTTTCTCTTCCCCGCGCCTCATATTACAGGTGCCAGTTAGTAAAATGTTAACATTACATGTCCGCGGTTTTATTTTTTCTGTAAATCATTCTTCAAATTTCTTCTCCGACAAATTGCACTATGTAACGGTCTAGTTAAACACTACAACTTTGTAATGAATGCAAACACTGATAACACAGGCACACAAAAAAAAATAAATCTGCGGAGCCAAAAAAGCGACCTATATAACATTGTAGTATTGATCCAGCATAGTCGTAATCTGCATTGATTAGAATTTTCTGCTTACCAGTTTTTTTTTTATTCGAGCTTGAATTTGAAAATGAATGAAAATTAATTTTTTATTAGCCCTTATGTTCATAAAGATTTCCCCAGGTTTTGGTTGATTTTTTTTTTTTTTTTGCAAAAGTTATTAACAATGAAAGTTTAATGTTCATGATCAAAAAAAAAAAATAAATAAATATGTTTTTAGACAAGTTAATAGTTTTTTTTTATATTCGGAAGAAAGATTTCTTGAGTGTAGGTACCTATTTAAACAAAAAAATTAACGTAAGAATCGTTAAAATCCGTCTAGGACCTCACGAGGAAAATATTGATTTAATTATATGTTTTTTTTTAGGTCCCTAAACGAGTATAAATAAATACTGAATACTAAATACTAAAGTTTCATTGTTAATAACTTTTGCAAGATTTTTTTTCAACCAAAACTTGGGAAAATTATTTTAAACACAAAATCTATTAAAAAAATAATTTTGCAGCAAAAAAAAAAACGACTTTCGATTTTTGGTCCCCTACTTGAAAAAATTGAGAGAAACTAAAAATTCAAACTCGAATAAAAAAAAAGCAGAAGTGGTAAGCAGAAAATTCTAATCAATGCAGATTTCTACTAGGCTGGATTAATACTATAATGCTATATAGGTCGCTTTTTTGGCTTCGCACATATTTTTTTTTGTGTGCTTGTGTAATCAACATTTACAGAAATAAAAGGTTTTTTTTGTGTTTATCTTAAAACAACAGTCTTTTCCGGTCTGTTCCTTTGAAAAACCTAATAATAAAAGACCATGAAGACTTATAAAGGACCGTAAAGACTTAAGCAAGAACGTGAGAATTGGAATAATACCAATTTAGTTACGGATTTTATGGTAAGTAGGGCAGAACAGTGTCTATGTTTTTTACGGTAACACAAAGGTCAAACTTGTTGCACATGTGTATAGTTTGGTATAGACTGCACTAAGGGATAGAATCCCAAAGACGTGGCTAAAACTTCAAATAATATTATCAATAAATATTTGGGAAATGGGTTGGCATCACTGAATTTCTACACACTACATCCTTTATTGTTTATGAGCTGTGTTCTATTCTAGGTCTTTTTACGGGTGGAAAACTTTGCTTTTTCAGGTTTAGAATGTCATGAAACGTCGAGAAAATGTGAAAAAAGTGGGTGTTAAAAAAATGTCTGTCTGTCTGTCGGTCTGTTTGTTTGTTTGTTTAACCTCGTACTATTCTACTTAATTAAGCATCCCCTAAGTCCAGGACTTGTGTGGGCTAGTAGTAGAGGGAACCACCGGCTTATACTGACTTTCGGACCAGTTTCTAGGGAGTGTCCGTTTCACTTATCGCCTTCGACAAATTTCAATTATTAATTAACTGAAAAAGGCAAATCGGCGCCAGTGAGAATCGAACTCACGATAGTAGACTTGCTATGCATACGCGCAAAAAAAAACGACTTTCGATTTTTGGTCCCCTACTTGAAAAATTTGAGAGAAACTAAAATTTCAAACTCGAATAAAAAAAAAGCAGAAGTGGTAAGCAGAAAATTCTAATCAATGCAGATTTCTACTAGGCTGGATTAATACTATAATGCTATATAGGTCGCTTTTTTGGCTTCGCACGTTTATTTTTTTTGTGTGCTTGTGTAATCAACATTTACAGAAATAAAAGGTTTTTTTGTGTTTATCTTAAAACAACAGTCTTTTCCGGTCTGTTCCTTTGAAAAACCTAATAATAAAAGACCATGAAGACTTATAAAGGACCGTAAAGACTTAAGCAAGAACGTGAGAATTGGAATAATACCAATTTAGTTACGGATTTTATGGTAATATGGTAAGTAGGGCAGAACAGTGTCTATGTTTTTACGGTAACACAAAGGTCAAACTTGTTGCACATGTGTATAGTCTGGTATAGACTGCACTAAGGGATAGAATCCCAAAGACGTGGCTAAAACTTCAAATAATATTATCAATAAATTTTTGGGAAATGGGTTGGCATCACTGAATTTCTACACACCACATCCTTTATTGTTTATGAGCTGTGTTCTATTCTAGGTCTTTTTACGGGTGGAAAACTTTGCTTTTTCAGGTTTAGAATGTCATGAAACGTCGAGAAAATGTGAAAAAAGTGGGTGTTAAAAAAATGTCTGTCTGTCTGTCGGTCTGTCTGTATGTAAACCTTATAACTTTGGAACAAAACGTCCGATTTCAAAAATTCTTTCGACAAAGGATTCACGACCTTTTCTATTTGCGTCACATCAAATATGGTTAAATTAACGTAGGAAAAATGGACAAATATAATTTTTAGCGATATCTCACTTATTATTTACAGTATGACAATTTTTTGCATAAATGAAAATAATTTTTAATGTAGACATATTTTCTTGCTTTTTAAAACACGTAATAAAAAATACTTTTATTCCAACGTTTTTAATTCCCTATAAAAACACATGTGATCATTTTTATCGTAGGACTATTAGTTTCCGAGATATAGGCATTTTAATAAATTTTGATAATTTTTACATTTTTAATTGATGTCAAATTTTGACACTAGTAAAAATTCAGTCACAGATAAAATAAAATTATGATGTTTTTGAATAAATTTTTATCTGATAATGGCCTCGTTAAAAAAAGACAACTCTATAAAGCTAGAAAGAAAAAACAAAAGGAAATGGCCAAAAAATACAGAAATTGTAACGAATCCGTGAAAAACAAAAACAAGAAAATTGCTCATAGACTTAAATTTTTACGATTAGTTTAAAATACATAAGAAGAATTCCACCCATCTAGAAGAGGTACCCGTTTCACATTAATTTTTGATGTTGCTTACTTAAATTATATAATTATAACGTCTCGAAACATGTCCCTCCAAAATAATAAGGATTTTTTTATTGCTATGAAAAAATAACCAAAAATAACCCTAAAAATAAAAAAAAAAACATTTAAGAATTTAATACGTTGCGGTCAAAGTGAGCACCGGGGCCGTTGCACTATGTCGGACCAAAAAAGTGTCAAAAAATATTTTATCGTTGTAGGTAATGGACAAAAACTATTCTTATTAATAACACCGGCACACAAAAAAAATTTTTTTTTTTGTGTGCCGGTGTAATCAAATCTTAGTTGTCCAAACCGTTTAACTGCCAAATATACAGGATGATTTTGAAATAGTTACACTCCTTTTAGGAGGTTATTTTGCATTAAAATATGAAAAATATGTGAGCAAAACCGAGTCGTCAGAGAGCCAGGCTCTTTCAAAAGGAGTTCCAAAAATTCAATTATTATTTATTAACTGAGAACCCTTTGTGTTATAGCAACGAGTTATAGTTGTATTTGATGTATCCTCAGCCTATTGGCCTATCAGCCAATGGTATTTGCATGTAGTTACTTTAACCAGGGGAGTCCGAAATGTGGGATTCTTTTGCCTTTTTGCCCCAAACTTTTTGCTTCTTAACTTTTTTGTGGGTTTATTTAGGTAAAAATACAAAAGAGACTTCTGTTGTAATGCCTTAGGACTAACTGTTTTCGAGAATAATACAATTAAAGGTAAAATTACACGTTACTTTAGAGCATACTTTGGTTTTCTGCAGCATATTTTCGACATACCCCAATAGTGACCAACAAAATCCATAGTACCTACCACAGATTCTATGGACTTTTGGCTTTATTGTGGTATCTATAAGTTTTTAAAGTTTTTAAAGCACCTTGTAGCACAAAACTATATGGGGAAAGGTCCAATAATGATTATAATGATTATTATAATATTATTTGATAAATTTAATATTAATTTAATCTGAGAAGTTTTAATAATAACAATAATAATAAAGATGTTTATTTATGATAACAACGTTACATAAAATGGAGTTAGCTCAGCTCTTCCTAGGGACCGGTCGTTACTAGAATGTACTAGAGTGATAGGCAGTCTGGCCCCCAGAAAGTCTGATCTTCCGCTCATCCAAATAAATAATAAAAAAAATACATAAAGTTACATAAATTACAACTATAGTTTCTAACTAAATTTATAAAGAATAATATATAATATAAAAGTTCGATATCAAGATATTACTAACTATTAAAAAGAAGTTTTCTTTGGTTTGTTTTAAACTTGTTTAATGAGAGTGACCTAATATCCAGTCCATTTCAGAATTGCACAAAATTATAATAAAAAGAGCGTTCATAAAAAGCGAAGTAATAGCGAGGTAGAGACAAGGCATTTTTTCTTCTAATATTTACACTATGAATATCACCCCTGAAACGAACCCTATCAGTAAGATAGCTTGGAGCATTTGCATTTATGACTTTGTGAAACAGACAACGACAGTGAAGTTTTCATCTTTGCTCCATATTAAGCCAATTTAGTTCTTTAATTTTTTATGATATAAGGTTATCTTCTCGATTGTATTTTCTTATTCCAAAAATATATCTTATGTAGCCATTTTGTATCTTTGGAATTCTGTCTATCAGCAGCATCTGTACAATAATTGTAAACAGTATCACAGTAATTAAACTGACTTAGAACCAGAGAGTCGCATAAAGTTGCTTTAAGAATATTGTCCATCATATGGCGGTTATTATATAACATTTTCATGCTATAGTAGGCTTTCCTAATCATGTCCTTAACCTGCGTCTTGAAACGTAAGCTGTAGTCAATGACAACACCTAAATTTCTTGCTTCATCCGCTCTTGGAATTAGGATATTATTTACGTGTACGTTAAAATTTTGTAAACTGTTTACTGAAAATTTTCTACCAATAATAATAAGTTTCGACTTACTTGGGTTTAAAAAAAAAGAGTGATCCCTAGCCCCATTAGCCAAACGGGCGAAATCTTCATTTATATGTAAGCTTGCTAGGTTGGCACTATCTGGACTAAAAGATAAATATAGCTGCGTGTTATTAGCATAAAAGTGTTTTTTGCATATAAGAATATAGGTAAAAAAATGGGTGTATATTATGTAAAGTAAGGGTCCCAATATGGATCCTTGTGGAACACCTGACAACATTGCAGCTATTTCAGATAGCAAATCTTTAATACTACCCTTTGTATTCTTTGGCTAAGGTATGAGTGAAACATTCTGACCGCTTCCGGTGAAAGACCAATGTATTTTAAAATAGCAAAGAATATAACGTGATCTATAGTTTCGAACGCTTTGCTAAAATCCAACAGCACCAGAGCAGTCAGAAGGTTGGAATCAGTTGCAGCAACAAGATCATAAAATATACTAGTAAGTGCTGTGACGTAGCTAAAGTTGCTTCTGAAACCTGATTGACACAAAGGCACCTTGTAGCTCCAAACCATATGGGGAAAGGTCAAATAATGATTATTAAATTATAATTAAATAACATTTCCAAATTCTTAAAATAAAATTGGGACTTTTGGACACTTACACATCCTCTATAACACATAGTCGCAAGACAAATGTTGATCGGGAGAGAGAAATGTTATAACTATATTGGTCTATCGTAGTTTTTGCATTATGTAATTTTTTTATTTCTGCATAGAGGCAAAAACAAACTTTTTCAAAAAAAGTTAACTTTTTTGGGAAGATTCTATACCATAGTGCACTGTAGACAATAAATAATAATGTTACTTTGTTAACGGAAAGCTCGAACAATTTAACTTGCGCTTCGATGAATTGCTTGTCAAACAGAATAAAATATAATTTGTGTACTTCCGCTATGAATGGCCTTATTTGTTGGCTTAAAGGTAATACAGGTTAATTCATAAAAATAGTACAAAATATAAATTCTACAAAAAAAGCACATGAAGAAAGTTCGGAGATATATAAAAGGGGATGTTTTCAGTCTTTTGGTGGAAAATAAAGGGGACGATTCTTTGAGGAAAAATAGGGAAGTAACATTTTGTGCCACCAAAAATTTTACTTTTTAAAAGGCTATTACTCCTTAATATTAAATGTAGGTGTTTCGTTGAAGAATACTTTCTTGTTTAGTTTTAAATGAATAATCGCGATGCAGAATTAAACTTTTATTGGTGCTTTTTTATTACCCATTCAATATGTCGAAGGGCCATAGCTTCCTTACGGCTTATTTTCGGACATATGTTCCTGTGTTGGATTTTAATGTTTTGTGATGTAGAATCATCACATTTGTTTTCGCCAAAGGACTGCAAACACCGTGTATATTTCTGCCGTGCTAAGCTGAAAGGTCATATCTACATAGGTTTAACATACACAGATAGGACCTTTCAGCTTAGAAGGCAGATTTGAGGAGCTCATTTTCAAAATACAACAAGTCCATTTTTTAACTTTTTCACAATTAATGAATTTCGGTTGTGAACTCAATCCAATTATTTCAATGGGAAATTATATTATTTTTCTCTTTATGTATTATAAAAAAGAACTATACATAATTTTTTCAAATCAAAGTTGCATTGTGTCAATGTAATTGTCAAATTTATGGGAGGCATAGCGTAGTGGCTTGCGCGTATGCATAGCAAGTCTACTATCGTGAGTTCGATTCTCACTGGCGCCGATTTGCCTTTTTCAGTTAATTAATAATTGAAATTTGGCGAAGGCGATAAGTGAAACGGACACTCCCTAGAAACTGGTTCGAAAGTCAGTATAAGCCGGTGGTTCCCTCTACTACTAGCCCACACAATGCTTAATTAAGTAGAATAGTACGAGGTTAAACAAATATGTATGTATGTATGTATGTAAATGAAGGCTGGACTTGTTTTGTTTAAAAACAAAAAGATTTTTTCAGTTTGAAAAAAAAACAACAACTTTTTTAAATGTTTTTATTGTTTGGTTTGGTTTTATACTTTAGTTCAAATTCACCTATTTATTCAAAAGTTATGAAGGTCACGTGACCCTTTTTTGTGATTAAAAAACGTTTCGCCTGATATATTATTGTTTTTTTTTTTGGTTTTAAATCGACATTTACATTATAAGTAAACAAATTGTACAAGAAAACTAAGTGTTCTTCAAAGTCGAACTAAAAGTGAATGACGGCGAACCGTGAAAAGTTTTCGCTCGGGATTGTTTTTGGTAAACACTGGGACAACTGGGACAAGTGGGGGGGAAATACAAAATACAAAAGGTCGTAGAAACTTGAGAATTGTTATTTACGGGTACAATTATTTTTTTCTATTGCAAATTAACTGCAGCGCCTCCTATGTACAAAAAATTGAAACTTTTTTTTCACAAAAACATATCTAACCATGTAAGTCAATTTGTGAACAAATTTCTAACTCTTAACTTCTTAACTAATTTTTTTATGGATCACAGTTTGAAGCCGCGGCGCTTCGTTTCAGACCTAACTTTAAAATGGGCTAAATGGCGGACACTTAAAGTGTAATCAATGGAAATATCAAAATTAATAAAGGAATATTTATGTTATCGAAAAGCATATTTGGTTTTTCTGAGAAGCGTTGCTGTCGCCATCTGTTGGCGTCGAAAAAAAACATTTTTTTTTAGCGAAATCTGGCTGCTGCGCCCTCTATGTATACATATTTGAAAACTTTTTTTTGTAAAAACATAGCTTACCATGCTAGTCAATTTGTGAATAAATTTCCAATTATTATATTTTTAAATAATTTTTTTAGGGACCACAGTTTGAAGACGCGGCGCTTTGCTGCAGACCCCATTTTAAAATAGGCTAAATGGCGGGCAGTTAAAGTGTAATCAATGGAAATATAAAAATTAATAAAGGAATATTTATATTATCGAATGGCATATTTGGTTTTTCTGACAAGCGATTCTGCAGCCATCTGTTGGCGTCGAAAAAAAGAAAGCATTTTTTTTTACCGTAAACTGGGTGCAGAGCCCCCTATGTACAACATTTTGAAACTTTTTTTTACACAAAATCAAAGCTAACCATGAAGGCCAGTATTCTTTAGCCCCTAAAGACAGAACTGGATGTTGGATCAAAGAAATATTTTGGATTTGTCATTAATTTAGATCTACGATCGAATAAAAAAATATCAAAAGAATCTAAGATCTGTTGTAGAACAAACCCACAAATTTGTAAGATCCTTTTGCGATTTCATAGTTAAATGTCTGTCCAAAATCCGACCATTTGTTTTGTATAAGACTGCAATCGTCCAAATTTACCCAAAAAACACAGAGAAAATAGAGTACGTGCAGACCTTCACTATAATTGATCTAGCAAGCGGGGGCATCGTTAGTCTGTGGAAATACCATAGAACTAAAAAGTTGGATACATATATTTTCAATGATATGAGTGCCACCCCACGCTCTGCGGCGTCGTGTACCACTTTTAATTTTTGAACATTTTTCTTGGATTGTATGTACTGAGTACTGGCACTCATACAAACCTATAATAATCTTTTAACAAATCAATCAATCAATGTATCAGTTAAACCTAAAAAAGTTAATCCGAATGTAAACAAAACACCCGCATCAAAATCTGATATGGATATTGGCAAGTTCATTGACAGCAAAAATAAACACGCACGCACCAGCGTGCGCTCTGTCCAGCATGTATTCGGCAAAGCCGTACCTAATGAACCGGGCGATGATGATTGGAGTATCGTCGCTGTTTCCCGAAAAATCAACATGTACGTCGGGCGTATTGCTGCAAATACTAGTGTAGATAAAATGATTCGTTATGTCGAGAAAACATTTCCTGGGAAGAGTATTGTAGTTGAGTCCCTACCTAAATGGAAAAACGCGAGGACAGAGGCATTCAAAATTACTGCAGATTACAGTATGTTGCCAGATCTACTTAATGGTGACAACTGGCCTGAGGGGTCTCTGGTAAAAAAGTTTAAATTCTTTCGAGATGACTTCAAGAATGGTGAACACTAAGCCTAGAAATTCAACTGTACATCCAAAATCGACTCTATTAAAAATATTTTATCAAAATGTAAGAGGACTAAATACCAAAGTTAATACAGTTTATGCTGCAGTTTCAGACATGGATGCAGATATTATTTGTCTTTCTGAAACTTGGATCTCATCTGATGTAAATTCATCTGAGTTGTTTGGTAATATGTACAATGTTTTGCGATGTGACCGTCGATACGGCGGTACTTTAATAGCAATTAAACCTCACTTTAATGTACTAAACTTGGACTTGTCGTTTATTAATAATAATTACACTAAAAATAATATAGAGATTGTTGGCTGTAAAATTGATTTTAAAAATTCAATGTTAGCTATTTTGTGTGTCTATATTACACATGATATACACCATGAAGATTTTGATGATTTTTTAAGTCTCTTATCTGTTTGCCCCTGCTTAAATAATATTAAGCTTGTCATTTTGGGTGACTTTAATGTAACCCACTACAATCAACCTAATTTACATGATATTTACTGTAATACACTTATTAACTTCTTAGAAATTACCGAGTTAAAACAATTTAACATAGTACCAAATATAAATAATAGATTTTTAGATTTGGTTCTATCAAATATTACTTGTGAGGTTATGGAATCTGAAGGTATTGTGCATATCGATGCTCATCATCCACCCTTAGAAATCTGTCTGGAAGTTTCATCAACCAAAACTAATAACTTTCGTAAAAACTCGGAAGATAAACTATATAACTTTAAAAAAGCTGACTTTTTGAACTTATATAAGGATTTATCTGAAATAAACTGGTTGGAACTTAAAAAATTTAATGATATAAATGAAGCTTGCTCTTACTTTTATAGAATTTTAGAATATACTTTTGATACGCATGTACCCTTGTATAAAACCAAATCTAATAGAAACTATCCCCCTTGGTTTTCTAGTGATATTATTAAAAAAATACGTCAAAAAGAATCTTTATTTAGGCAATACAAAAAGTCTAAAAGTTTGTATTTTCTTAATAAATTTAAACGTCTTCGTCTTGAAATAAAAAGGGATATATCTCAGGCATATAAATCATACTTGGATACAGTGGAAGAGTCTGTTCATACCGACCCTAAGAAGTTTTGGTCATATATACACTCTAAAAAGAAGGGTTCACGTATTCCGGGTAAAATGAAGTTTAACGACGTTGAATACAACAACCCCCAATCTATAGTAGACGGTTTTGCTCAGTATTTTGCCAGTGTGTACCAGACTTCTTCACCTGTAAATAAGAATGATTCTGATTTTGACACCGATTATGCAACAATCAATATTTCTTCTGTTTCAGAAAAAGATATTCTTTTAGCCTGTAAAAAGCTTAAGAATTCCATGACCTCTGGAATAGATAAAATACCTAGTTTTCTTATTCGAGATTGTGCTTCCTTTTTAACAGCTCCTCTGCATTTTTTATATAATCTTATACTAAACACAGCTAAATTTCCCGATATGTGGAAAATATCTAGGATCAGCCCTGTTTTAAAATCAGGCGACCCTGGCAACATTGGTAACTACCGCCCGATCTCAATTTTATGCAATTTTGTCAAAGTTTTTGAATGTATTTTATATAAATATATCTATAATGACGTTAAAAATATTTTATCGCCACAACAGCATGGATTTATGGAGAAAAGATCAACTGTTACCAATCTTGCCAGTTTCAACGATATTATTATTGAAAATGTTGATAAAGGAGGTCAAGTCGACGTGATATATACTGACGTAATGAAAGCGTTCGATCAAATTGATCATTATATCTTACTGCACTGTTTAAAATGTATTGGTTTTAGCCCTAAACTTATTTTACTTTTTAAGTCCTACCTATTTGACAGATCGCAGTTTGTAAACTACAATGGATTTATGTCAGTATTATTATCTCCAACGTCAGGGGTACCACAAGGTTCTAATTTAGGGCCCTTATTATTTCTGATTTTCATAAATGGTTTACTGCTACTGCTATATTGTTTCAAGCTTATGTTTGCTGATGATCTTAAGATATTTTATATAATTACGAGTATTACGGACTGTCAGCAATTACAACAAGAACTAGATAAGGTATATATATGGTGTGAAAACAACAGACTGAAACTAAATATAAATAAATGCAAAATTGTCTCGTTTACACGTAAGGTAAACCCCATTTTTTATAACTATAAAATAAATAATCAGGTACTGGAACGTTGTACCGAAATAAAAGATCTAGGTGTGACCTATGACACTAAGTTAACTTTTTCCCCACATATTAATAACATTTGTAAGTCTGCTGCAAGGTTATTAGGATTTATAGTCCGTAATACTACTAGTTTTACTACTATGGCTAGTTTAAAATCATTATATTACAGTTTCGTAAGATCTAAGTTAGAATATGCATCTATAGTATGGTATCCAATTTATGAAAATCAGAGACTACAAATTGAATCAGTGCAAAGAAGATTCGCAAAATTCTTAAATTTCAGGGTTGAAAGGGTCTATCCAGCCCAAGGCACTGATCAGATCAGTCTATTAAATAGATATGACTTGCTATTGTTAGACGTTCGCAGAAAAAATAATGCACTATCATTTCTATTTAAACTCCTTCATAACCGCATTGACTGCATACATTTATTGGGTAAAATAAATTTTCAAATACCCCATGAAAGAACTAGGCAAGTTAGCTCGTTTTCGGTTCCTTTTGCCAGAACAAACATTCTATTTAAATCGCCGGTGTATATCATGTGTAATAATTTCAATAGTTTAAATAACAATATTGACATTAATTTTTCTTCCCTTAATGTAATTCTCTTTCACGAGAATCCAACATTTGAGTCTTAAATTATTTTAATAACTGCTTTTAAATGTTTACTTAGATTTATATTTACCTATTGTGCAATATGTATTTATATGTGTTTATGTTCTTTTTTTTATATTTATCCTGTTAATGGTTTTTTTTTTTTACTGTTGGATAATAAACGTTATTTATTTATTTATTTATTTAAATCAAGAGGATCCAACACAATTTCTGTTGCAAGTTATGGAACAACATAGAATATATTTTCCAGATTCAAAAAATCTACTTTATTACTGGGGCATTCAAAGTAGATTTAAAGGATTTGAAAAATGTATTCTTTGTTGTACTATACTTTGTTGTTCGATGTGGGCCCTAAAAGAATGAAAAGTGTAAAAATCTAGAAAAGTTGTGTAATTTTGTTAAAAAACATTTTTTTTCGTGCACCCTGTATATAGGATCAAATATTTATATATGGCTTTTAAGTCAGGACACATTTAGGTATTACCAAAAAAATAATGACCGGGGTGAAAAAATTGAATGTGCTATTCCTAGCACCCTAAATTAGGGATAACATCAAAATTTTGACTTTTCTAGGTCACAACAAGGCCGTTTGTTGATGAAAAAATTTGAAAAAAATCAGGGTTCTTCCTTATTTATCCTAGATTTCCGTACTGTGCAAAAAGCATTTTTATTTATCTTTTATAGGCCCTAAATCAAATTTAATCTGGAGAAACGATTATTTTTGCAAAAAACGGCTGTGCGCCACCTCTAAATATTTTTTTAAAATTCTGAAAAAATAGCGTGGTAATCTACTCACCCCAATGAACAACTTTGGGTGGTAAGACCTTTAAAATTAAAAAAAAAAGTCAAAACTCTGGGCACCCTAATGCACAAAACCACGTTTTGAGTCAATTGAAAAGAAAAAAATGGTTTGGACTTTTCTTACACAAAATAAAGATATGTATTTTATTTTTACATAATATGTTGTTGGCACCCCCCATAACAGAGCCCCCCTTTGTTATTTACTTTTCCCTTATCTAAGCATTGTCTATTTTTCTATATAAGCAAATTGCTCTCGTGCCAATAGAACAGTTTGAATCTAGCCATCATAGAGCACGTTACTCTGTCAGTTTATTTTAAAGTTGTAATTAAAGTTGTAATAACCAACCAAGTGACTTATTTACCTAAATCTACCAAATAAATAACTTTCTAAACTAAATAAAAACCTGTTGACTTACAAGTTGGTAACTTATAACCTGGTGTCAGAAAAACCTTTTTAAAAACTTTGTCTGTGT
This sequence comes from Brachypterus glaber, assembly GCA_958510825.1. Lineage (NCBI taxonomy): Eukaryota > Metazoa > Arthropoda > Insecta > Coleoptera > Kateretidae > Brachypterus > Brachypterus glaber. Next base: position 16,396 of record CAUEHQ010000889.1, on the reverse strand, counting down.
GTCGAGGCATACAACATAAATTGGTGTCAGAAGTGGGATACATCCGAGTTAAAAGTGACATTTTGACGTGAGTTTCAACTCTTTACGGTGAAGAAGCCACATCACGCCTTTCTCCTTTCTCCTGATTGTTTGGTGAAGTGAAGTTCGACTGGAACGAGGACGCATAGCTATCCGACGACTTCCAACAGTGGATTAATTTACATCGCTAAACGTAATTTTGGTAAGTCAATTTTTCAAGTTTTTCTTTTGGTATAAGAAAGTTCTAATTCCAATTCCAATTCCTATTCAAATTGCATCAATAAACTGATATTCAAACTCGAAATAAGTCACGATAACTCAAAATAATATTACAAATTCAAAGTCTAATTCCAAATCTACAAACTCTCTTAAATCTACAAACTCTCTTAAATCTACAAACTCTCTTAAATCTACTAAATCAAGATGTCACAAGACAACTTAAACTTATATCAAGATTCAAAAGAATATCATCCTGGTGGTTCACAAAAACCACTTGATTCTCAAATTCAAGATACTAATCTTAATCAAACTCAATACACAGATGAAGAATCTGTTAACTCCGTTAGGAGGCAACCAATAGAATTACCATTAACAGTTCTATTTAAATTTATACAGCCATTTGCAGGTGATCGATTACAGTTGAGTACTTTCATTCAAAATACCAATAGTGCATTTTCCTTAGCGACGGAAAATCAAACCGATAGTCTATTTTTATATGTAGTATCACAAGTTTCTAATAATGTTGTTAATGAAATCGAAATGTCGGAGATTGATTCTTGGTATCAATTAAAAACCAAATTAAAACAATACTATGGGCAATCAAAACATCCAGTTCAGGCTCACGAGGAACTGGAAACCATTAAGCAATTCGCCAACGAATCAATAACCGATTTTTTCAAAAGAATGGAAAAAGTAAAAAATTGTTGCATACAGTCAGAGGTCAATAGTTGTGAGTCTCCTGAAGACTTGCCCGGACTAAAAAGGGCAATTCAAAGGACTGCACTGCGTCGTTTCATTATCCATTGCAAGCCTGAAATTAGCCAAATGCTAAGGGCACGCGAAATTAGTACCTTAAATGATGCTTACAATTTAGCTCTCCAAGAGGAAAAAATTATAAACTATACAAAAAATAAACCTCATTCAAGTTCTAATATTTATTGTAAAAACTGCAAAAGCGGTACACATTCAACTCAAAATTGTCGAAAATCCCGTGGTCCTTATAGGCCACCTCCTGCAGCTACAGCAGGGCACTCAAATATAAATCATAACTCTTATAACTCTTATAACTCTTATCAAAATCCTAACTCAGCTCAAAATACTAGTTATAATCAAAAATTTTGCAATTACTGCAAAAAGAATGGACATTTAATTAACGAATGTCGTAAGCGACAATTCAATAATAATCAAAGAAATCTACAAAATCCAAGAATAAACCATATAAATACAAATCAAACAAATTCTAATTCTTTAAACTCGCAAGTTCCGACTGCGTCCAATGCCCCACAGTCTCAAGGAACCAACTTAGCGGCATTTCCTTCAAACCAGTAACCTTAAATATGTGCGATAACTCAAAATCTAACTTTAAAACAGTAAACTTCAATCTAAATGATAACTCAAAATCTAATTTAAAAACAATAACTTTTCATATGTCAAACGCATTAAATGGTAAAATTACTTTTTTAATTGATACTGGTTCTACCTCAACAATTATAAAGTCAACGTCCCTTATTCCGCATTTAACTCCTTTAAATAAAAAAGATGTCATCGAAATCAACGGCATTGTTCCGTACACACCTATTTATTCGTTTGGGTCAGCAGATCTGGAATTCAGTATAAACAATCTTAATATTCCACACAAAAGTCACGTAGTCAATGGACTAGAAATTCAAAGTATTTATGACGGAATATTAGGAAATGATTTTTTAAAAAAACATAATGTGTTAATTGATTTCAGTAATGACTTAATAATTATAAATAATCAAAAAATTAAATTTAATAACTCTATTATTATATCTATATATTCTTCTAGAAAATGAAAATAAAAATTCGAATGAGACTTCTATGAAAAATATTGTAGAAAACTCATTGGAAACTACTACAAATTCTTCTGCTAAACTCAAAGTTCCTGCTAATTGTCATTATTTAGCTGAAATTAATATTTCAAATAATTCAAAATCAGGTCTTATAAAAAAAACAAGAAATTTTTAAAAATACTTTTATACCTGATATTTTGGTAAACAATGACAATCAAAAAGCAATTGTTCCTATTTTGAACTTAAATCAAAAAGAAATAACAATTGATATTCCCACAGTAGAATTAGTAGACATCGCGACTTTTGCTGAGATAAATAATATTCAAACAGATAAAGTGAACTTGAACTCTAAAGATAGAGAAAATAAACTGTTACAATTACTTCGCACAAATCATTTAACTAATAAAGAAAAAGATTATATTCTTACAGTTTGTAAAGAATTTTCTGATTTATTTCATATAAAAGGTGAATACTTAACTACTACCAATATAATTAAACATGCTATTCATACAAAAAACGATGTTCCTATTTCTTGTAAACAATATAGATATCCTAGAATTCATGAAGATGAAGTCAATATTCAAATAAAAGATATGCTGAATCAAAACATTATACGTAACTCAAAATCTCCTTACTCTAGTAACTTATGGGTCGTTCCTAAGAAACTAGACGCTTCCGGAAAAAGGAAGTGGCGTCTCGTAATTGATTACAGAAAACTTAATGATATCACAATTGGTGATATTTATCCTCTTCCTAATATAGAAAATATTTTGGACAAGTTAGGTAACGCAAAATATTTCACTGTTATAGATCTTTCATCTGGCTTCCATCAAATCGAAATGGAAGAATCAGATAAACATAAAACTGCTTTTTCTACTCCTACAGGACATTACGAATTCAATCGAATGCCCTTTGGTTTAAAATCCAGTCCGAACACGTTCTGTCGTATGATGACGCTTGTCTTGTCAGATTTGTTAGGCATAGCTTGTTTTTGTTACTTAGACGATATAATTATTTTTGGAGTTGACTTAGAAAGTCACATTAAAAATATTAAATTAGTTTTTCAACGTCTACGTGAACATAATCTTAAAGTACAGCCTGATAAATGTGAATTTTTGCATCACGAAATTCAATTCCTAGGTCATATAGTATCAGACAAGGGTATAAAACCTAATCCAGAAAAAGTAGAAGCAATAACAAAAATTCAACCTCCCAAAACTCAAAGAGAAATTAAAATATTTTTAGGACTAGTCAACTATTATCGTAAATTCATTAAAGACTTTTCCTCTATCGCAAAACCCCTTACTTCTTTATTAAAAAAGGACACAAAATTTGTATGGACAAATAAATGTCAAGAATCCTTCGAATATTTAAAAACTATTCTTACTAAAGAACCAATATTACAATTTCCAGTACACAGTAAAAAATATATTTTAACTACAGACGCTTCCAACGATGGTATTTCAGGAATCTTATCCCAAGGTGAAATAGGTAAAGATTTGCCTATTGCCTATTTTTCAAAAACATTAAATAAAGCACAAAGAGCATATTCGACAACGGATAAAGAACTCTATGCGATCGTAGAATCATGTAAACACTTTAGGCCATATCTCTTTGGCACAATTCCTTTTGACATAGTTTGTGACCATAGGCCTTTAGTATGGTTAAATAATTGTAAAGATCCATGTAGTCGTCTTTTACGGTGGCGATTAAAATTAATGGACTATCAGTACGAAATCAAATATAAAAAAGGTCGTGAAAATTCAAATTGCGATGCTTTATCACGTTTAGGTCATAACCAAAACTTATTCGAAGAAATTGTAAATAAAAATTTACAAATCGAAAACGATAACTTAAAAATCATTCCTGATGATTTATTTAACTCAAAAACTTCTCTAGCTCATTGCGTTTCTAAAGACTTTTACATGAACAAAGGCATAGCCTTAGAATTTAAAAATAAATTCAATTCAGTAGATAAATTAAAACGGCAAAATAAACAAATAGGCGATGTTGCACATATTGAAATGGATAATAGAACCATTTATTATTTAATAACAAAAGATAAATTTCATGACAAACCTACGTACAAATCTCTTCATTCAACTCTTGAAAACTTAAAACTTTTATGTTATAAAAATAAAGAAAACGAAATCTCCATACCAAAAATAGGTTCTGGACTAGATAAACTAGACTGGGACATAGTACTAAACTTAATTAAATTCGTATTCAAAGATTCGCAAATACAAATAAGTATTTATACAAAACCAACCCCTAGTCATCAAATAAATTTTATAGATACTGATAATGACGAATTAACCTTTGAAAATTTCAAAAATTTCCATCAAAGGGAAATTCGCGTTCCAAAACCAAAAACAACTAACTCTCCTCTAAATAAAATAAAAAATATCGTAATACCTATATCTTGCGATCTTTCAAATAATAATAAATATATCGATTATATATATAAAAATAATTTAACACTTCCTCAAAAACCAAATATTAAAGAAATAAATGTAAAAAGGCTTCCACAGCAATCAATTTACATTGCATTTATAAAACCCTTTATAGACGAATCAGCATTATACGAGGATCTTTTTGATACTTTGTACAATTTAAGAATTTTATTACAGCATAATAGCACACTTTGTTTTGCTATTCCTGATATCTCTATCGATAATACAATAATTCAACAAGACACTTTTCATAGCTTACTTTACTTTCTTTTTAGGGAATTTAAATACGAAATTATACAGGATGTAAGAATAACCCTTACAGACCCGGATTTAATTAAACTTATTTTAAAAGAAAATCACGATTTACCCACCGGAGGACATCAAGGTTTCGAAAGAACCTATGAAAAGATTAAAGACCAATTTTATTGGGACAATATGAAATCTCAAATTCGCGAATATATAAAAAGCTGTCCAATTTGTCAAAAATCAAAAACCGATTTTAAGCATAATAAAAGTCCAATGATAATCACTACTACTTCTTCCAAATTTATGGAACAAGTAGCACTCGATATTGTCGGTCCAATTTCGGAAACACAAAACGGAAATCGATTTATTCTAACTTTACAGGACGATTTGACAAAATTTATCCAAGCATTTGCAATGCCAAATCATGAAGCTGCTACCACAGCTATACATTTTCTTAAATTTTGCACCCAATTCGGTTTTCCTACCTATATCTTAACAGATCAAGGAAAGGAGTTTACTTCCAATACATTTAAAGAAATGAATAAAATATTAACAATTAAACATAAAATGGCAAGTCCATATAGGCCTATGACAAATGGTAGCCTAGAACGGACTCATTTAACCCTTAAGGATTATTTAAAATGTTACGTCAATAAAGATACAAATAATTGGGATGAATTTCTAAATCTAGCTATTTTTACTTATAATTCTAATATTCATAAATCTACTCATAAAACTCCATATGAGTTAGTATTTGGTCAAAGAGCAAGAATACCTAATTTTATAACTACCCCTAAAACAAAACCAAATTATTCCGACTTAGCAAACGATATTGCTAATAAATTAAGAATAATTCGAGAAACAGCTAAAGAAAGTCAAGTGCAATCTAAACAAAATTCTAAAACGTATTTTGATCAAACACATAACAGGGAATATAAATTCCATGTAGGACAATCAGTACTATTATACGATAGCCTCTCAAAAGTAAAAAATAAAAAGTTAGCAAAAAATTATAAAGGCCCCTATAAAATTATAGAAATAAATGACAACAATACTGCTTTATTAGAAATGAAACCTTTAAGTTTTAAAACTTATCATTTCGATAAATTAAAACCCTATACTATTGTTTCAGAAAACAATAGCAGCGGTCATGAAGATAACAACGACAGTCATTCCAGTATTTCTCCTAATCCTAATCTCTACGAACCTCAACCAAGCACATCTCAATTATGAAATAAAGCAATTTGATACAACGTCAGGCTTATTATACAATAATCTAGGCAAAGCACATATATCAAATGACAGGCACGCTTTATTAACTTACTATAACTTATCGCAGATAGATATAAGCATAAATAAAATATACAATTATTACTCTTTATCTTTAGATATTTGCAACTTTGCATTATCGGATCATATTTCATTAGATTGTAAGAACCAATTAAGGTACATAAACACAAAGTTTCTTTCTATTCGAGAATCTTACAAAATTATTTCTCACGAAATTAATATTTTATCAAGGAAAAAACGCGGCTTAGTAAATTTAGTCGGCGATGCATTTAAATGGTTATTCGGAACACCAGACGCTGAAGACGCACAATTTTATACCGATTCCATAAATCAAATTATTAATAATGAAAAACAAACAGACGTACTTATGCAGCAACAAGTTTCTATTATTTCGCAAACTATTACAAATTTCAATAACTCTATTGTGAAAATGAATGAAAATATTCTAACTCTAAATAAAAATTTGCAATATTTTAATAATTTTACTAACGAAGTAAAAGACTATAAAAAACAATTAGATTTTGAACTTGAAATATCAAATCACATGATATTATTAATCGAAATGACCGATGAAATACAAAATACTCTCGAAAATTATGTAAATGATGTATCACTGATACAACATGGCATAATCAATTATCGAATCTTAGCTCCAGAAATATTATACAGGGAGTTACAGAAAATCTCTACAAAATTTAGTCTGCCAATTCCTTTATCAGTCGAAAACATTTATTTATATTACAAAATTATTAGTTTAAAATCATTTATAAAAGATAAATTATTGGTTATTTCATTCGAAATACCTATAGTTCTGTCAAACGAATACGATCTTTATCAAATCTTTTCATTACCAAATCCACATAAAAACGATGCAAACCTATTTTCATACATTGAACCATCAAAACCTTATATCCTTTTATCCTCCACCAGAACTTTCTTCATATTAATTGAGGATCTTGTAAATTGCAACCAATACGTTCCTTCGAAATGGCTCTGCAAAAACATGCCTACACTACGAAAATCCACATCAGACGAATGCGAAGTCCAGCTACTCATGAAAACCACAACGAAAATTCCTTCCACCTGCAAAACCAGAAATCTAATTGCAGATATGGAAATTTGGCATCAGCTACAAAATAACCAATGGTTCTTTGTCACGTCCAAACCACTTCAAATTTCAATCATCTGTGCTAATCAAAACAGTCAAACAGATGTCATTCAAAATTCTGGCATTTTAAGTCTACACGAACACTGTCAGGCTTACACAAATCAAGTCACTCTACAAACTCAAAATATACTCTCAACTCAAAATCTCACCAACGAGATTCCACTAACCGACATCACAGAAGACGATTGTTGTAGGAGATTAAAGAAAAATCTTACAATAAACTCCATCCATATGGAACCCATTAAACTCGCAAATTTGGATCTCCATGAACTCAGATATGCTCAACAAAAACTCTCAGAATTCGATGAGCAACTTCAACAACAATTGAACAAACCATTCATTGTAAAACAAACTTTTTGGTACACATCAATTCTTTCAATAATCTGTGGCCTTATTGCACTATTTCTCCTGTACAAACTTCTGAAATACTTTGGTATTATCAATCTCTTATCAAAGTGTTTTAACTCCAGCAAATCATGTTCCAGTACACCATGTTTTCAAATTTTCAATCAGTGTCATAGAGAACCGATTGAAAATCCAACTTTCATCCACTACGACTCCGAAACACAGCGGATCGATTACCCCGCAGTGTCCTACACGCAACCAGAACGAGAAGTTCGAGAAAAGCCGTCAACTTCTTCACAGGCATCATCCCTTAGACGTTCCACACGGATTTCGAAAAAGAAAATATTAACAGATTAAAAGACTTTTAATAGTGACTTAATTTTAATTTTTATACTTATACATTTTTACATATTATATTCTATTACTTATATTATACTTAATTCTACAATTTTACATTGAAATATCTTAAGTTATATTTATATTTTATACTAAGATTTTTGTTTTCAATTTACAATTTTCGGTTCAAAAAATTTTCAAACCTTAACAAAAATCTCAAACACCCCGGAGGTGTTGGCACCCCCCATAACAGAGCCCCCCTTTGTTATTTACTTTTCCCTTATCTAAGCATTGTCTATTTTTCTATATAAGCAAATTGCTCTCGTGCCAATAGAACAGTTTGAATCTAGCCATCATAGAGCACGTTACTCTGTCAGTTTATTTTAAAGTTGTAATTAAAGTTGTAATAACCAACCAAGTGACTTATTTACCTAAATCTACCAAATAAATAACTTTCTAAACTAAATAAAAACCTGTTGACTTACAAGTTGGTAACTTATAACCTGGTGTCAGAAAAACCTTTTTAAAAACTTTGTCTGTGTGTCGAGGCATACAACAATGTATATTATAAGATTTTTAAGGTATACTTTATTTGTTTATATCGAAAAATCTTAAAATACTTTCCAAATTAAATAAATATTTAGAAATTACATACTTTGTAACTCTGTAACTTAGTTTTTTTTTTAAATCTTAATAAGTATAATAATAAAGTATAACAATAAATAAGAAATAAATAAAATCAAGGGCTTGGCGCCAAAACCCGGTAATGGAGATCTCTACAACTAGAATTATGAAACAAAAGACGTCTACCCTATCTCTATCTCATTTGTGCTACACTTTCCAGCCAACCAAATAAATACTGTATTTGTTTTTCATACAACAAATACAGTATTTTTTTGTTTGGCCGGAAAGTGTAACACTGAGCGGTACGAACGAACATAGCTAATGTGAATCTGTAGAATAAGATAATTCTACTAAAATTTAGATGGCGCCAGTAATTTCTTTAATAAAAATTAAATTGTTACACTTTTCGCCCGGCCAAGTAAATATTGTATTTGTTCAACAAAGAACAAATACAGAATTTGTTTGGTTGGGTGGAAGTGAGAGTGTATGTATGTCTTCTATCCTTTTTGGGTAGAACTTTTGTACCTGTCTAATCTAACGGGAGAAATCGCCATTGAATATAAAATTTCAAAAACAACTTTTAATCAGGCCTATTCACACGTACCATTGATATTGAGATTTGTGGCAATATTGACGAAAATTGCAAGGTCATGTATTAAAACTGCATGGGATTGTAATTTTTGTCAATATTGAATAGATTTCAATGGTACATGTGAATAGGCCTGAATTTCACGTCATAACTTTTTGCGCTCTTCTTAATACCTAGTATTATTATAAATATTTATCGGATTTTCCTTTAAATTTCCTAGTATTTTAAAACCAGTAGTCGGCATAAACTCAGTTATGACTCATCAACGTTGAAAATAAACACAGACACATAGGCTTACGGAATAATTTTGCTGAATTATGAGTGAAATTTTTATAAAGGTCACTAAATCGAAACATTTGACGATTAGTTTGTTACACAGAACAATATTGACATACATATTAACTATACATATGTATATATATATCGGTGTTTTTCAAAGAAAAAACCGACATTCGATTTTTATCTTTTAAGATTACGAAAGTTTTATTTATCGATAACTTTTTTCCCACCTTACTGGTTTAAATGGAATCATTAAAAAAAATCAAGATAAAAAGTCAACGCGGTACCTATACGAGTACTGGAAATTCGCCGAGTTCTGCTGATAACTCATAATTTCCTATTTTTAAGCATCTTTAAAATTTCGAAGGTATTACCTTCGAAATATTAATGCATTAAAATCTTAAAAATGACAAATTGTCTATGTAGAATACCTATCATACAACTTTTTAAACCCAAAATACAGTGCGTGCATTAAGTCTGGAATCATCCGATTAACTTTTTAGTTACAAGTAAAACACAAAAACCCTCGGATAGGTCGATTTTTATTTTTTATTTTTCAAATTATGGTGTAATAAAAGTTATTAAAATTTGCACCCCCTTGCACCCTCACCCCCAACTTTTTTTTTTCAAATAGCAACCTACCCCTTGTGACACTTCGTTGGAAAGGTAATTTAATAAGCTTTCCAACGGTGTATACCAAAATTTGCAGAATTAAAAATGTAAATCGACCTGTCTGAGGATTTTTGTATTTTACTTGTAACTAAAAAGTTATTCGGGTGATTCCAGACTTAATGCACGCACTGTATATTAATTTAAACTACATACTACTATGTAATTATTTCCACATCAAGGGCGTAGATGAGGGGGTAATAGGGGTAATTACCCTCCCCCCATAGGATCAAAATATATGTTGCTTTCCCATTTTGAAAATTTCGGAAAGCCTTGTATTCGTGCAAAATTTTTTTTGCGCATTTTTGCGTTTTATGACGTTTTATGTCGATATAAATCAATTTTAATCGGTCGGTCGGTCGGTCGGTCGATCTGTCCGGGAAATCTTGTGGGCACGATAACTAAAGAACGCTTTAAGCATGGCATACAGGTATGTTACCAAAAGTTCTCGCTCGGGATTGTTTTTGATAAACATTGGGGTGCGGCAAGGGGGGCAAATGGGAAAAATACATTTTTTTTAGAAAAAATTGAAAATTGCTATATAGGGGTTTTTAAGGTTTCTGAAATTGAATCTAACTTCACCCCCGAGGGGGTGAGGGGTAAATATTTTTAAATGTTTTTAATATTTTCGTCAAAATTGGTATGTAAAGGTTTTTGGGGTCGACGAAACTGAATCTGATAAAAAAATTCTATCTCCACCCCCGGGGGGAGGAGGTTATTGTTTTTAAATATTTAAAATATTCTAGTGAAAATTACTATATAGGGGTTTTTAAGGTTTCTGAAATTGAATCTAACTCCACCCCCGAGGGGGTGAGGGGTAAATATTTTTAAATGTTTTTAATATTTTCGTCAAAATTGGTATGTAAAGGTTTTTGGGGTCGACGAAACTGAATCTGATAAAAAAAATTCTATCTCCACCCCCGGGGGGAGGAGGTTATTGTTTTTAAATATTTAAAATATTCTAGTGAAAATTACTATATAGGGGTTTTTAAGGTGTTTAAGTGTTTTGGTTTTGACAACTATATCGATGCGCAGTAGGCTTTGGTAAAACATATTTATGCGCAGAATTGTTTAATAATACACACGATTGCGTAAAAGTGTGCTGGCAAACATATAAAAATGTACCATGCGCAGCAGTATTTGGTGGAACATATTTATGCGCAGAACTGTTTAATAATATATACGAATGCATAAAAGTGTTCTGGCAAACATATATAAATATACCATGCGCAGATGTGTTCAATAATATATACGAATGCGCAAAAGTGTTTTGTAAAACATCTAATTTTTTTTCTAATTTCACCCCCTGAGTGGTGGGGGGTAGTTTTCGTAGTTTTCGTGAAAATTGGTATATTGGGCTTTTTAGGGTTGCTGAAAGTGAATCTGAATATAAAAAAATTCTAACTCCACCCCCTGAGGGGTGGGGGGTAGTTTTCGTGAAAATTGGTATATTGGACTTTTTGAGGTTGCTCGAAGTGAATCTGATTATAAAAAAATTCCAAATCCACCCCCCAAGGGGCGGGGGTAGTTTTCTTGAAAATTAGTATATTGGGATTTTTCAGGGTGCTGAAACTGAAACTGAATAATAATAACAACATTTTTGTAATTTCACCCCCTGAGGAGTGGGGGGTAGTTCATGTGAAAATTAGTATATTGAGGTTTTCAAGGTTGCTGAAAGAGAATCTGATAATAAAAAAATGTAAGTCCACCCCTAAGGGGGGGGGGGGGTAGTTTTCGTGAAAACTGGTGTATTTTTAAGTTTGCTAAAAGTGAATCTGATAATAAAAAATTCATTTTACGCGCAGAGATGAAAAATGGGAAAGCTCTTTTACTGGGCAGTTTATTTTTTATTGAATTATCCAATAAAAAAATATAAAATTGCCTTTTGTTCATCCCGGAAAAAGTATCTAAGATTTTGGTATTAACTCAAAAAAATTACAAAAATAGCGCATACAACTTTATAACTCTAACCTGACGGTATAAAAGCAACAAATATGTATCACAGTGTGATACACCATTAAGTAAGAGAAACGTGACTATATCACACTATATTATGTTATAAAATATCTCACGGCTAGATATTTACGAATTTTATTTACCTGTCAGTTATACAATTCAATTTTGATAGACATTTTATACATTAAATGTACGTATTTATTTTTTCTCAGAATATCACTCTTAAGAGTTACCGTATTCGCTACCGTAGTAAACACTAAACTTTTTTACATCTATAGAGCCCACGAAAGTTTAGTAAACATTCACTGTTTGTTAATGTTTCAATCTTATGATAAAATAAAAACATTAAGATTATTATCCATGGTTACAGTACCTAATACCAATGTTATAGTTCTGGTCAGGATCGGATCCAGGAAGTGGTTAGGGGGGGGGAGGGGTAAAATCCAAAAACTTAACTTTTATATTATCTTAAATTAAGAAAGTAAGTAATGTAAGAAAGCCCTGACACCGCAGGCGACAAATTCTATTTTAATTTCTAATTAATTTTAAACCAGTCTTTGAAATTACAATTAATTAAATTTAAAATTTTACAAAAATACAAGAAACTCTAGCACCGCAGGCAAAAATTACAAATGTAACTCTTAAGTTCTACAAAAACGTAAAAAACCCTAGTGCCACAGGCGATTTTTTTTAAATTCTTAAACAGTATTATTAATGCCGCAGGCGAAAATTTCTACGCTTAAGTTATACAGTCTCAAATAAAAAAAAAACTTAAAAGACCCCAGTGCCACAGGCGAAAATTTTTACAAACTTGATGGTCTATATTAATTTTTAAACAGTTTTATTATTCTAAATTTCACAAAAATTCAAGAAAGCTTTAGCGCCGCAGGTGAACATTTTTACGAATTTCACTCTTAAGTTTTACCATCTTAAAAAAAAACTAAAAAAGACCTAGGTTAACACTGTTGACCTAGGTCTTTTTTAAGTTTTTTGTTGACTCAACAAGCGAAAATTTTTACGAACTTATTTTAATTTTTAAACAGTTTTAGTAGTAGTAAATGCTTTTTATTGTTTTCACAATTAGCCTTCGACCGAAGTCCTTCAGCTTTAAATGGTTTTATTATTTAAAATTTCACAAAAATGCGATAAAACCCTAGTGTCTCAGGTATTTAAAATTTCAAATTTCACAAAAATGTAAATGTAAAAAATTGTTTACGAATTTATAGGTCTATGGTCCACTTGAACGCAATATATACCTTAAAAAAAAGTCGTTTTATTGTTTTTTTTTGGGTAGGAGGCTTCAACCTCCCTGATTATATTATGAAAATGCGTATTTAGAAAACGTATTTTCCTAAAAATTTTACAATCATTTTATTCTGGGGATGGGGGTAATTTTTGAATCTCTTCAATACATTTTTAAAAAACGACCCAACTTCAAAAAGTTGCAAAATCTTGCGTTACCTAAAGTAAGACCCCTAAGTGCATCAGTATTAAAGTTTTGTTCTACAATTTTACAAATAAGGTATTTTACTTCATTCATAAAATTTATTGACTGTAGTACAAAAATGCATTTTTCTTGGTTATTTGTGGATCGATTTCAAATTTTAAAAAAGTGTTGGATAAAGACTACATCTATATATGTAAAAATATATAAACGGTGTTTGGACGTTTTAACTTGTTGATGTTGGGGTGGTAACTTAGGGGTTTTTAGTTTGGGAGTAGTTTTTTTTATAAATAAGAGATATGAAAATTATATTATAGTTATTTATAATACAAGGGCGAAAAGTTAAATTTTTCGATTGACTAGGTTTTTAGAAGCCGAGGGCCGGCCGATAGGGCCGGCCCGAGGGTAATAAACCTACGAAATCGTGTATTATACAATATTTTTTATTCGATTGTTACTAATTATCTATAGTTGGTGTTTTGATTAATTTCTGTTCAAATGCATCTGTTATGAAAAAATAATACTTCTGAAACCGTTCTATGAATATTATAAATATTGAAATTGATTTTACAATTGAAATTTTGTGTTTTTAATTTATTTTAGCGTATTAATACAAATTAATCGGTTAACATATTTTGTATGAAATTATTATAATCACTGTATCTGGTAAAAAAGAACAGTTAGTTCAAGACCAAAAGTGATCAAAAGGTCATATTTCTTTATAAATATTACAAAAGTTTTATTTAGCGGGCGAAAAAAACCTTTTGGCCCTAGGGCCACAAAGTTCAACTTTTCGCCCGTAAAACATAAACGAAAAGTGTCTCTTTTAGAATCAATCACATTTTTTTTCTGACCCAATTATTTCAATCCGTCTATGAGATAAATCCTAAATGAACAAGTCTGGGCCACTCTGTATATTTTGTATCACCGGGTTGTATACCAAAACTAATTTAAATAGCATTAAGAAAAGTTTGTTCGTGATTGAAAAATGCAAATTATCCTTAAAACGATAGGTATACATTAAAGCATATCTAATTTAATCCATCAAACAAACTGACGTATTAATTAGTCAAGAAAATGATAAAACCACCAGAGTTAAATTAAAAATTTACATTTAGAAATGGGTTTTAAATGGTTTTGTAGCAAAAATCCGAAAGATCAAATTTGATTTTTATTTATACCTACAAAAAGGATTATACTTTAAGCGTTTTAATTTTTTATGATATTCCTTAAACGGGATTATTGAATAATGCATGGAATATTGCAATCAAACAGGAATAAAATCTTTTTGTTAAAAAGGTGAAATTAATATTTTATCCAATACATACAGATAATAAGACAATTACCAGCTTTATTTTAAATAGATAAACTCAATAATAACCCCCGCGTGGCTTTTACTTTATTGAGTGGATAATTATTTATTTTACCCACTCAACTGTCACTTGTCAAATTATTTTCTTGTAAATGTCATTAAAATTTTTAATAAAAATATGAATTCCTAAGCTATTTATTGGATAAAACCTTGTATGGCACTCATGGGTAAACCGATATTGCCCTCTCGAAAATTAACCTGCTTGGCTGACGGTTAATTTTCTCATGGGCAATATCTTACTTACTTACTTACTAGTACCATAAATAACTATTAATCACAGCTACTATCAGAGCTCCAATTGTTATTATAGCTACTGGCCATTCTAGCGTTTCGGGTGTTTCACTTTTACACATTAAAACGAATTTTATGAATACTTATTGCGCTAATAGATTGGTACATGTATGCTACAATTGGACTAATATACCAGTTAAACAAAAGGTTAAACCCCGAAATAAAATTTTAAAAAAATTAAGAAAGATATTGGCATATTACGATTTAATTATTTTTTTTATTATCAGTGTTAAATTTTAAAATTTTAAAATGCTAGTGCTTATTCTAAAACTAATTTTATTAATACCAAGCTATTGTAATTAACTTCGAACTGTTCTATATATGTATATTTGTATTTACTTAGGCATATAGGTTTATCCTCTGCCCTTATCATTTCAATAATAATAATAATAATAATAATAAAATTTGCCGTTTTAGGTGTTATGAAACACCCGAAACGGCCAATTTTGTCAATACCTTCCTCAATTTTTTTTAAATTTTATTTCAAGTTTTAACAGCTTCTTTAACTGGTGTATTAGTATAATTGTAGCATACATGTACCAATCTATTAGCGCAATAAGTATTCATAAAATTCGTTTTAATGTGTAAAAGTGAAACACCCGAAACGCTGGAATGGCCCTACTGTCAGTATCGTCACTGTCATTATGAGAACTGGGATTAATTTCTACAAGGCCAATTGGATTTCTGATGGTGACTGTGATTAAAATATTAATTTTTACTTGTAAATACATATATGTAAAATATACGTTTTTAAAAAATATATAATATTATTATTTTTTTCCGTAAAAAGTGTGCAGATTCCAAAAATGTAAGGCGTTTAGATTTCGCACTTAAAATGTGAAAGTTGGCAGGACTTCCGGTAAAACCGATAGTAGCAAAATGTCGTTTTATATGTCAAAAGTTGAGGTTCCTCAAGTCCATTATAGGTACTGTAACGAGACATTTTTGAAAGCCGCGCCTTTTTAAATTTGCGGTTCCGGTCCCACCTCCCGCCAGGTGGCGCCACGCGGGTCACTTAGCATGCCGATCCATTGCGTTTGTCCATTTTATTTGCCGCCGTCCGATCAGCTGAAGCTCCGGCTTAGTTAACATATTTCGATATCAGACTGCCGCTCAGGTAATTACTATTCTTTAATTTATAATATTCTTTAAACTTCTAAACTCCAATTAATCCTGAATTTAACGTAGTTTTCTTTTATTGCTCAGTTGATCATGGTTCATGTTGTCCGTACCACGCGTGTTGTCCGTTACACTTGTTAGCCGTCCAGTCGTTCTCTAGTTAG
>CAUEHQ010000888.1:0-27900 GCA_958510825.1 Brachypterus glaber | reverse complement strand
TCAAGTCCCGTCTCTTTGCCCGCGTACTCTTAACATGTTCTAATAATAAAAACAAAATATTCTAATAAATAAGGTATTATTGAACTAAATATTTTAAATGTAAAAATTCAAATTGCTTACCGTGACAAATATTTTTTTGACAAGTCAATTTTATAAAAGGTGCTAAAACACCTTTTGTACAGAACTGTAAAACAATAATTATCGAAATTGTCACAAAGTTTTTTTAAATTAAATTAAATTAACAAATATATTACTATGTATATTTAAGTTTGTATTTATAACATACGTCTGTAATTTTTTTTTATTTTGTATAAAGACAAACACTTACTATGAAAAATTGTGATAAAATATTGTACTTTGTTCCGTCAATTACTTCTTAATTAATAAGTTGCTAATCAAATGCATATAGTGCGGAGTAGAGATGTTACGGAGTAGAGATGTTATGGAGTAGATATGTTATAGAGTAGAGATGTTACGGAGTAGGGTTGTTGGGGAGTAGAGATGTTATGGAGTAGGGATGTTATGGAGTAGAGATGTTATGGAGTAGAGATGTTATGGAGTAGAGTTGTTATGGAGTAGGGATGTTATGGAGTAGAGATGTTACGGAGTAGTGAAATTTAGAGTAGAGATGTTAGTCTGCCGAATAAATAACCTAAATTCAGAATAAATTAAAACAAATATTTTTTTTACAAAAGTGTTCTTTATAATGGGCTTAATAAACTAAGTTTCCCCCCTTGAAATCGACCGGGAACCCCCACATATTTTTGGAGGTAAGTACAAAAAACAGTTTTCCGGGTGTTCCTGGCTTATCGTTAACTTTTTAATTACGACATAAAATTGGTTTTCAGGATTTTCAAGGCTTATCTAGTTTTTTTTTTTTGGTAAATATGGTTATATATTCTCTATAAAACTCATATGTATTTATTTATTTTTGTTTTTTTTTTTCGAATTTTTTAACTTGTTTTAATGTTTTTGTGTAACTTTTGCACCGCTAGACCAATTTAGGTCTTTTTAGCCTAGTTTGATAGAAGATTTATTACTATATAAATTTATATTTTTTCAATTATACCCGAATAACCCGGATAGTTTAAAAAAACCTTCCTATTTTCGCTTAAACAAGTAAATAAAAAAAATGCGCTTAGGATAGACAGACATTTTTTTTGCTTAAATTATCTTATTTTTTTTCTAAAACGACGAGAAAAATCAAAATATACAAGTAGCGTATTAGTTTTTTTTTATTTACTTGTTTAAGCGAAAATAGGAAGTTATGTTAACTTCCTTAGATTCTAGGAGAGGCCTCTGGCCCGTAACGAGACTGAAACGAGAGCGATAACTAACGTACAGTCAGAGACAGTCGAATGTTGAAGCCACCTAAAATCAGATAAACATATTTGACACAAAATTCATTATTTAATTTTTGAATTAATGACTTTTAAAATGCAAATATATTCTTTAATAGGCGTTATTCAGCATATATTAGCCAATTATAAAAGGCTTTTATCTTTTAAAATCGTATCGCAGGCAGAAATTGCTTCAACATTATCCTATTTTTATAGCAGATATAAAAATATGAACTCATGACAGTTTCACAAAGTACCTAATTAGCCTAATAGCAAGTACGGTAGTATCTGACTAATACGAGGGGTAATTTAAAAGAAGGCAAAAAGGCCAGAGCTGCTGTTGGTAGGATTTGAGTGCTAGAACTCAATTTTAATAGTCTTTATATATTTTGCTTTCCCATTTTTTGCTTTCTCATAATGAAAGTATTGTGAAAAAGAAAACATTTTTTTAGCATTATAATTAGAACTTCTAGTTTTTAAAAATAATTTAAAAAAAAATGGAAAAGACCCTATTATTAGAAACGCCAATGTAGCTTTAGGATTTCAACTTTAACCAACACTTTATTAACATCATTAGATAAGTATTATCCAAGACATTAATGCCGCCATGATCCTTGAATTATAAAAGAGCTCATCTTATCAATAAGTTTTTATAGAGCTGCAGCTCTCTGTTTTAGTCTAGCTCGGTTAAAGTATTATACTGTGAATATGTCCCGCTATAAATGATATTGCGTAGTTAAATTTTCGCGGTCATTGTCGGGTGGTAAAGAGCCGCCTGGTTTTTTTTTACTGACCACATCAAACAAGCCTTTGAATTAATAATAATGATTATAGAACAGGGTTCCCACCAAAAATTGACATTTAAATTCCAGGTATTTTCCAGGTTTTCCAGGTAAAAATTATTAAAATTCCAGGTATAGTAAAATATATTTTGTATATATTATTATTAAAGAAAAAAAAATCTGAAAAAAAAAATTTCTCAACAAAAATTGTTTTTTGGGAATATGTTTTTCAAATTTTATTTTTTTTTTGTGATTTTTTTTTCAGATTTTTTTTTCTTTTTTCAATAACTAACATTTTTTAATGACAAAAATATGGATAATTAACAAAAAAAATCATCTTCAGAAACGGCCACAGGATGTTTCGTTCCGTGGCAAGCCTATTTCGCTTTCTAACAGTATCAATAGTTTTTGTCAAGTCACAAACATGGGTGTAGCCATTTTGCAATATTGGTAAGCAAGTTTAGCTCTGCAATCAATTTTAATGAGAATTTTCTAGGTCACGGACTTTTACGTCAAAATTTGAAAAACAATTTAATAAAAAAAAAACTTTAAATTGACAGAGGAAATCAGGAAATTAGTGCCGCTGGCAATTTTTTTTTACAGTTCAGTTTTTCAGGAGAAGGAATTTTTCACATATTTCCAGACACCTCAGAATTTGAAATGCAAATATTTTTATAATATCTATTAATTAAAATTGTAATATCACATTATTGGTAATAAAGTGAGGCGAAATTTTTTACAGTTTTCAGGACAACCAATTTCGAATTCGAAAGGCAAATTATTTTTATCAAACTTCACATAAGTAAGTGAAATATCTCAAAACATAAGTTATTATGCTTAGCGCCGCAGGCGAAAATTTTTATAAATCTTTTTGCATTTCTCAAACACCTCAAAATTTGACATGTAAATAATTAAAAAAAAAATCTATTAATTAAAGTATTATTATCAAATAATTGCTAACCAAGTTTAACGCCGCAGGCGAAAATTTTAAGAGTTTACAGTTTTTCCGGATAAGCAAATTGTTTTATAAGACTTTAAATGGGTTGGGTAAACCTATTAAAATACAACTTATTATGTTTAACGCCGCAGCCGAAAATCTTTAGAAGTTTTATGCTTCACATTTTCCAGTTTAATGGATCATATTATTTTGTAAAATGTATTAACAAAAATCCAAACATTAGCGCCGCAGGCGAAAATTTTTAAAAAGCTAACAAGCAAAATAGTTAAAAAATCATTTTAAAAAAGTTTAATTTGAAGGCTAATATTTTATATCCTTTAATTTTTGTGCCAAGTGTATTTAATTTTTCTTGAACAAATTATATTTTTGTATGTTAAATTCCAGGTGCTATTACAAAATTCCAGGTCAAAAACAGTTTTTTTTTAAGAAAAAATGTTAAATTCAAGGTATTCCAGGTGGGGATCTAAATTCCATGCGTTTTCCAGGTTTTCAAGGTTTTCCAGGATTGGTGGGAACCCTGTAGAAAAACAGGGTGTCCAATATAATTATAAATCTATATTTATTGCAAAATTATCAGTTTATAATCGCAAGTCTACCCACTGAAGATAATTCAATGCATTGGATTTATCTGTAGAATAAACCGATGTAGTAAATTTAGTTAGTATCAGTATGTACGTTGTTTTGGAGCATAAGGAAGTGCCGATATACATATATTTTGTAAGGCATAGCGGCAAATACAACACCGCTTTTGTATACGTGCATAAAGGAAGGTCTGTAGTTAATTTTCTTACATAACTATGCAGAACTCGATACCCTCAAGCTTATGGAGAAACCACCGAACATTTGGGTCGGTTACATGAAACAGACACACTTCACAACATATAAAGGAGGTTATCGTGTTTTGGGCTAAATTGCCTGCAAAGATAAGATTTAACGTACTTACAGATACATAAAAAATAATTACTCTCACAAAATTTGAGCCCTTTTCATAGCCCGGAACATACTTTAGTTAATTATTTTAATTACGAATTTTGACATACATTATTACAGCATTTGGCAAAATTGCACCTTACAAAAGTTCATGTCACGTCAAAATATAAATAACTTTGCACATTGACTAATACTGTGGCGCCAGGGGCAAAGTGTGCTATGTGTGCACACATGTGTTAACTGCCTTTGACTGTAAAATTAAAATATTTTGTTGTTGTTAATTAATTTTTATGGATTTGACATGCTGCAAAATACCCAAAGTGTAATTCTGCTGTACTAATCTGTACTAATGTGTTAAATAACTTAATTTCCAGTATTTTTATGAGACATTCTAAATGTGAAGCATATGCGTTGTTGTCAGGTTTACGATATAACAAAAATGTTAAATAATATTGTAAACTTTACAATGTAATGCAATCCAACAGCTCAAATGGTAACCCTAAGTCTGCAGTCTCATGGGACAGTGCGACCCCAAACTAGTAATTTAATGTGGTTTTTAATGTGTTAAATAACTTATCCAGGATATAAATTAAAAAAATGTGTACTTTACTTTTATATATTGATAATATAAAAGTAAAAAATGGAAAGCAATAGGTTATGAAAAAGCTACATAGATATTTTCAAGCTGTAGTTTTAAATTACTATCTACATTTAATAAATATTGTACAGTATTTTTATTATACATTCTAAATGTTAAGTCACATTTATCACGAGTATTGAATATCAATTGCCTATGCGTTGTTGTCAGGTTTGCGATATAACAAAATTGTTAAATATTTTTAATAAATATTCTTTTTGTTTATTATTAAAAAATAAACTTGGTAAACAGTTTTTCATCCTTTTGCACTTTTTAAACAAAAACCTATTGTTCTCGTTTAAAACAAAACTCACCTTTAAAAAGGATATATTTCTTTAAGTTTCAAAATTGATTTTGTAGAATTATTTTTTATTTATAATGGTTATTTTAAAACCTAAATGGCGGTATATGAAGCTAACACGATATTTAAAGTTAATTGAGCCAATTAATTTAATTGGTTTAATTGGTTTAGAGACCTTAATCTTCCTTATCCGCCTTTAGAACTGGCTGTCGAAGTCATCACTAACATCACAAAAGTTGAGAGTGCTTTTTATATAAAAGACCCCTTACCAGTGACGGATCAGCCCGAGGCTGGTGAGATTTGTGCCCCAAATGAGAAAGTTTTTTTTACCCCGCAAATAAAAGTGATGATATAAAAAAAGCCATCACCTGCAGATTTGTTTCCGTACACTCCACAGATTTAGTAGTTGCTTTAAAAATAAAATCAATCAGTACAGAAGGGGCTCCAACGCATGGAGGACCCCCAAAAATGGTGGTCGGACTCTGCCCTTTACATACAAGCATAAATTTACTTAAAAAATATCTGGGGTAAATGGACCGTATTAGTGACCAACTTCAAAATCTTCTTCGATCCTTAAGAACTACACAGCTTCACTGCCATAAAAAGTTGTTTTCTTTAAAAAAAGAAACCAACATAATATATTAATAAAAGTTTCTTATCCAACACCTAATTTAGGTTATAAAAATCTAGGAAAATATGACCAGAAAAATCTTTTACCTAAATTAGGTATTGGACAAGAAACTTTTATTCACATAATTTTACTGTTTGCATAAAATAAACATTTAAAACTGTCCACCAAATAAAAGGTTGATAGCTGCAAAGAATATTTAAAATACCAAGTAGCACTTTAAATAAAATAGAACCTTACTTACGTTATTATTTTTTATTCTATTTTTGTTTTATTAAAAAAATTTATGCTGAGAAGATGGGTTCCATTTTTGTGGGATGTTACATTTAATCGAAATTAAGTTCATTATTAAAGCTTGAAACCTACCCGGGAATGTTCTCAATTATCTAAAGTGTTGTGAAAATATTGACATGCAAATGTTCATGTTTCTTCAAAAATAATGAACACTTTACCCATCTTTTTAACAAATAACTATTCTATTCTACGAATTCTATGCAGCCCTTTAAAAACTACGTTACATTTAAAGTATTATTATATTTAACAACCAAAATCTAGTACAATAAAAATCTAGTAGAATCTAGTGTTATTTTAACACAAAACATTAAACTAAACTGCAGTGCAAATGAAGTGGATCACTAAAAAAATTACATTTTTTAAATTACTATATTCCAAAGACTGGTAGATCATTTTGAATGCTTATAAAAGGAGGGTCTTTTGGATTTATTATGAACTGATAAAGATTTAAAAAAAAATAATTATTTATACAGGATGCACCATAATAAGCGCGAGTATGTTTTCTTAGGTAAAGTTGTCGCATGTCCCTTTTTTGCAAAATGATTTTCGTAAAGTGTTATCAACTTATTTTTATAGAATGTTTTATTCTTAACAATTTTTTCTAAACATGTCTACGACTTTCTTTTCCAACGCTATGAAGGATTTTGTAAAAGAGTGCCTGTTTAAGCTGTTGGCAAATAGAATTAAGATTTTTTTGATCTAACTTCTATGGCTATAAAATGACATGGGTACTCCATACCTTCTGCAACAAGAAAGTGTATTTTTATAAACATACCTTTAGCAACAATACACCCGAAGTGTAAAAATCACACTTCTGATGTACAAGCCAGCCAGTCGCGTCCGATAAGCTAGTCACGTGACTCGAGAAGCCAGAATCCCTGCTTCATCGAGTCTGGTGGCTGGCGACCATTATAATTATTTACGTTTGTAAGAGCCTACGTATAATTTTGTGTGTGCTAGATTTTTCAAAGAAATAATTGGTTTGGACTTGTGTTGATTAAAAGTAAATATTTAAAAAGTGTGATTAATACAATGTCATTAAAACATACATTTTATTATATTTTACTTATTTAGGCGGTAATACTGGCCTGCAAATTTTGAGTTGTTAAGACTTGTGTATGTTTTCTGTTTCTATTTTATATTGGTACTTTTTTAAGCGCTGATTACGAATATACGTTTTATTTTTCTGTTGTGTAGCTTTCCATAAAACACTATTCATAAATAGAAAAATAACAAAATGGTTATTGTATTTTTTTTATAAATTGAAGGGTTTTAGGTAAAAAGCTCTAGCCACAGTGTATAAACTTTACATACTGGATGTAAAAATATAATACACACCGCATTTATATTAACGCTTCGAGTGTAAATTCACATTAGCAGCAGCTGCAAGTAAATTACCCATACACGTGGATGTAAAAATTTATCTCAATGTATTGTAGTGCCGACACGGTAATTTTTTGTATATTTTTTTCACCGTGTATTTTAATAATGTAACATGGTTAACGGTATAAATTAATGCAAACAAATGTGATTGGTAAAGTTTAGGGAACCCATAGAAAATCATATATTATGTCGCAATTTGTACATTGTATCTTAATGGAGAAGGAGAATTTGTGAGCATTGATGTAGCCTCTGCGGAAGCAAATTGTAAAAGTTTCCTTTAAATTAATTCAGTAATGCAAGTTTGTAAAGCCTTAATTCATGTGCATTAGTTTTGAATATATGAAGAGTCAAACTTTCATATAGGGTGAAATGCAATGTACAAGGTTTTTAGAGGAAAAAATATATTATTTCTTTGTGGAAACGAAATTTTAACCCCTTCTCGCAAACTGTCCCACACATGTTTTTTTTTGGTGTATTCATAGGGCCATCTCTAAAACTTATATGGCAAATTAATAAAGAAGCCCATTACAAAAGAATGTAGTCAACTAAATTTATTTTAATAGACTTTTTATAAACGTTTATATCATGGCTGCGGTATGTCAGATATAAAGTACCACGTACACACCTTATGGGAAAGGGTCCAGGGTTAAAATTTAAATGTTTTAGTTCTGAACTGACTAATTAAAAGTATCCATGGACACCAAGCTCTAAGTCTTATAATTGTTGTTTTATTAAACATTTATATCTTTTAATATAACTCCCGAACGAAACAAGATATTTAGATGGAACCTGAAATGAATTACTAAATTAAAAAGTCCGAAAAAGGGATTATTTTTTTATTTTACATTTTTACTTAGTTGCAGGTACGCCACTGACTTTTCTAAGGGGTCAATATTTTTTGCAATATTGCGAACTTTTATTTTTTCGTATTTTAGTCCAAGTGTGATCTAAATATCTTGTTTCGTTAGCGAGTTATATAAAACATAAAAAAAAAGAATTAAAAAATAAACCTAGATGTTTTTTAATATTTTTTTTCCATTATTAGCAAGTCAAAATACATAAAATATTTATTTTTAGTAAATATTAAAAAATCAAGCGGGAAGGAGTTAGCAAACAATAATTAGTAGTTATTGGTATTTAGATATTTTCAAACTAAGAGATACACAATTAAAAAAAGCTTATAGTAAAAGTGCAAGTTAGTCCATTTTTATTTTAGTAAAAGTAGGAATAAATGCTATGAAAGAAAAAAAGTTTACAACTTGGGGCTGCATAAAAATTTAAAAAATCTAAATGACGGATCCAAAATTGGAGAACATAAACTCAGATACACTTCCCACTTCCCAGTAAAAAAGCTTTCCCATTTTTCCACTTCGCACGTGAGATGGATTTGCTATTATCAGCTTCACTTTTAGCAACCTTAAAAACCCTAATTTACCAGTTTTCATGAAAATTACCCCTCAGGGGTGGATATAGAATTTTTTTATTCTAAGATTGAGTTTTAGCTACTTCAGAAACTCCCAAATAGGAATTTTCACGAAAATCACTCTATCCTCTGGGGAGAGAATTTTTTATAATCAGATTCAGTTTGGTCGACCCCAAAAACCTTGTACCAATTTTGAAGAAAATATTGAAAAAAAATAAAATTATTTATCCCCTCACCCTCGAGGGGGTGAAATTATTTTTTTATTATCAGATTCTATTTCAGCAACCCCAAAAACCCCAATATAGCAATTTTAAAAATTTTGTGAAAAATTTTTGTTTTTTCCCATTGTCCCACCCCAATGTTTAACAAAAACCGTTCGACTGACTGACCTTTCGACCCACCGAAAATTTTTTTTTGCTCGAAATTGATTTATAATATAAATATAAATTATTAAAATATACGTTAGCGTCCTTGAAATTGATATAGGCAAGTAATATTGGGAATAGGACATCAATAAAAAACTTAGATTAAGCAGTAACTAGTTTCGTCATTTAATTTGACTTTCTCAAACTGATCTAAAAAACAATAAAAAACACTTATAGAAAATTCATAGACATAGAATTATAACTATAAAAAACTTTTATAAAAGAAAAATTGCATATATTACCTTTGCTCTCATTAAAACTTAAATTTGAACATTAAAAATAAATAAATACACTACAATTACATAAAACATTAAACAAATTTTTTAAGACAAGCACAACATTCAAACGTCAATTATTTACTAATTTTTTGCGTCAAAGTGATAAAAATATGTATACAAGGTAGACTATGGAATTTAATAAAATTATTTGGTGAAGGTGCATCATTATTATTAATAAATTTATACCTTTTTAATCTTGTACACTATTAGGTATTTTGTAATATTTTTTATATTCGTTTAACAATCCTGCATAACCTATACTTATATTGTTTGTGTCAGTTTTTAAGTTTACATTGTTAATTAATTTTATAAAAATCATTTCACTTATATTACGTCTTTGTTTTTTTTCCTCCTTGTCAAGTATAAGCATCTTATCAAAACTAAAATCATGATTTTTTTCAAAATGGTGGATGGCTAAAGCAGTTTTATCTCTTTTGTTCCTGTGTTTTTCATGGCAACTATTCTTATGCTGATATTTTCTTTTTTTCCAATATTGTAAACTTTGTCCTACGTAATAAGTATCTTTACAAGTTATACAAGGTATTGCGTAAGTTATTTTTGTTTGGTAATAATTACTTATAGGGTCTTTAAGTTTGCTATAAAATTCTTGGGTAGTTCTAATATTATAAAATCCTAATTCTAAGTTATAATTTCTAAAAAACAGTCTTAAATTTTCTGACAAGCCCTTACTGCTTAATCTAAGTTTTTTATGGATGTCCTATTCCCAATATTACTTGCCAATATAAATTATATCGACATAAAACCTTATAAAACTCAAAAATTCGCAAAAAAAATTGAAAATGTGCAAGAATACAAGGCTTTTTTAAAATTTTGAAAATTTTCAAAATGAGAAAGCAAAATTGGGGCTATTTGGATGTAAGGGTTGGTAAAACTGATTATGTTGTTAAAATTATAAAATTTAAAAGGGCTGATTCAATATGTCGGAGATATTTTCAAAATTTAGTTATTTTTATAAAAAACGGTACTAGAAGGCTTTTCTGTAAAACTGGATATACACTCTAAATTTGTCCATCAATCTTTCAGTAGTATTAACTGTAATAATTAAAGCAAATTTACCATGTCAAAATGTGAATTTACAATATATATTAAATTAACCTTAATATTACTCGGTTTAGTAAAATCACAGCTCTTTTCCTGTCGGTACAATAATTTTGCATTAAAATTCGTGCACGTGGTCCGGAAACCCGGCACTTTTACAGTCCCGAAATTTACCATAACTATAGCTTAAATTCTACAAAAAAAAGTAAAATTACGAAAATAAAAATTCACATTTTTACAGATAACAGTGAATTTACAGTACTGATTTAAATTTACCACTTTCTTTGCTATGACCTACTTTATTTGCTGTGAAATTGCGATATTTTCATTTACAGTGTAGTTTGCCAGAATTGATGCCGTAGCAAATTGTAAAAGTTTTCTCTAAATTAAATTATACTCCAGTCATATTAGATTTAAAAAACCAGTAGTTACTGAAAGATTCCCTCCTGTTTAAATTTTTGTGTACGCCTTCGCTTTGTCATTATAAACATTGGGTGACAAGTCCCCATAGGTGCGACTCAGGCCTAATTTTTTATTTTGCAATTTGTCTGCATATATGTGTTTTTTCCTAAATATCTTCTTCAGATTTGCAGTTATGCAAAAAAGACCTATTATAAAATTTGTCGAGCATAATATTTTCATAAACAGGGTGTAACAGAGTAGATTTAGATATTTTAGGGAATGATTCTACATTAAAAAATATGAAAAAAAGTTCCTATAAAGGTTGGTCCGGAAATGAGTCCTAAGGGAGCTACGGCTCTTTGAAGATGACATATAGAATGGGAAACAAAAAAAAAGCATCAATAAAATTTTAATGCTACAGGGTAATTCTTCATTTAAAACTAAGCAAAAAAGTATTCTTTACCAAAACACCTAAATTTAATATTAAAAATACAAAAACACACACATAAAAAAGTTTGGGGCAAAAATGTGTTAAGCCTCACATATTTTGTCGGTCTAGGCACGCCTCTGGATAAATTCAAAAAATTAATTAACACAAACTTTCTGCCCTTATTAATACTAGTATACGTGCAAAAGCTCGTCGCTCTAGCTGAAAGGGTACCAGAGTTATTAAATAAAAACCTTATTTTTATTACAATTTTAAAGGGTCGTAGCTCCCTTAGGGCTCATTTCCGGACCAACCTTGATAGGATTTTTTTTTCATATTTTTTAATGTAGAATCATTCGTTAAAATATCTACATGCGACTCTGTTACACCCTGTATAATTACACAAGAGGCTGAGAATTATGAGGGAAAAATCCGCTGTTTTCATGTCCATAGATCTCGATGAGCTTGATTACAAAAATATAGGCATATAATACCTTTAGATTAATATTTTGGAAAATATGAGCGAAATAAAATTTAAAAAAAAAGTCCAAACGGATAACGAATTCGTGTTCAGCGACCAAAAATACATCTAGAAAACCATTTCTAATCCACGTCAACCGACAAAATAATTTGTGGTCCTGTGTTATTTATGAGAAAATGCAATTGTTTATCCGCGGTGCATATTATTTATATATTAAAATAGCCCTCTTGATAGACGTAGTAGGCCAACTATAGCAGTTTGCAAGATATAGAATCCCAACAATTTTAAAACAAAAAAAATACCCCACGTCGTAATTTTGACATAGGTAAGGTAACGGTCCCATATATCAGACACTTTCGAGCAATTTTGGATTTTGATGGTGTGTTAAAATTACATAGGAACCTTAATAACTATATAATGTATATTTCTAGTATTCAAATTTATTCATTTATCAAATAAAGTAATTAAAATATATTAATTTTTAATAGTTTTTTAATATTAAGTAAAATACAAAAAAAGGCACGAATGTCCCAAATATCGGACACAGTGTCCTAAATATCAGACTAGTTATGTCCCAATTATCGGACTATGTATAATGAATAAATTAAGTAAAATAATTTAATAATATAATACAAATGTATATATTTTTTATTATTTTTTGTAAACTTATTATAGAATACCTATACCACCCATAGACTTTTACTTGACTTATATGTGTCTTTAAAATTAATGAAAGAATTAAAATAACGATTTTATGAACAGAAATGCTTAATTGCATGATTATAATTAACTATAGCTAAGATCTACTAAAAACATTGGCGATATACTTAAACAATCATCCAGATAATATTGCAAGTCTATGGACTTTGCATTAATTTATGGTGTCCGATATTTAGGTCTTACAAAAAGGACGGCCGTCCGATATATGGAACTGTCTATATTTTTTTGTCCTATTTATCGGACACCATATTAATATAAAAATATTTTAAAAATAACATCAAAAATGGTTTAAATTGGTATAAAAGTACAACATTATAAATAAGAAAGAGTTTGATAGACATTTTAACAATAACTATTGTTAAAAAAAATATTTTACAGTTGAATGTTGGCTTACTTACTTTGCTTAGAAAAAGGCAATATATTTCGTGACTGCTGACACATGACTGTTTATTAGTTATTAGAGCTTAACAAATATGATATAAGTGGCAAATGATACTTACGCTGTGATTCAAATATGTTCATTATTTCGAATTAAAAATATTTTTTTAATTTTATTGCTTAAATATGTTGCTTTTTTGTAAAAACGTGAAAAAGTTTCCGATGATTGGGTCGTGTCCTATATTTGGGACATTTACCTTATGAATCAATAATTCATTGAATCATACTAGTATACTAGTAGTTAGTGATTTCTTAAAAATCGGCCAAAATGTCGTTTGACCCTTAACTTATGAAAGTTTCACTCTTCATATATAAGACGAAATTGTTTTAATAGACTGTAGCGTCTATTAAGTTTTGTAAAATTGCAAACCATCAAAAAGTTCTTCAAATAAAAGGAAATCATAAAATTTTAATGTATCAAAGCACACGTAATTTAATAATTTGTGCATGCCAGAGCTTTCAAAGCTCATTTCGTTTATATAGGTTTTGTAGTGCTAGATTTCGATAAATATTTAAGAAACGAATAAATTTGGCTGTTTCGCATTTCCTAGATCTTTAGAATAGGGAATATCCATAAAATATGTCAATCGCTCGTTTATGGGGGAGATTAAGTGGCAAGCTTTACCTAAAATATAGGTTGAAATAGAGTGACATGAGGGACTAAAATCATCAAATTTCATCTCAAATTGGGGACTGCCGCCTATTTAGATTAGATAAAGAGAGAAGTTATACAGAAAGAGATAAAAGTATAATTATTATTATTTTAAAATAAAATTATGCATATTTTAGGTAAAAATAAAATTTTAGATTATATTTTAAATTACATGAAAGTAAGATATTTGTTTTTTTAAGTAAAAAACTTTTTTTTTTTAATTTTTATAACACAGCTACAGTAGGTCATAAGTTCCCTAGGTTTGGAAAAAAACTTTTTTTTTTAAATTTTTATAACACAGCTACAGTAGGTCTAAAGTTTCCTAGGGAACTTATGACCTACTCTTTAATTTGACAGTCATTGATAATACCCCGTTGTGTGTGAAGATTTTGTACTTTTAAAACTAATTTTTATTGATTTAAATAAAAAATAAAAGAAAATCTTAAAAAATCACATTTTTAGCAAAAAAAAAATAAGAAATAAAAAATCCAAAATAAAAAATAAAAAATATATCTGTGGCTTGGTTGTAAAGGGGCCATTGTCACTTTTCTGTATTATGAGTTATACCACGAACTAATTTTTTTCAGATCTATATAACCTAAAAAGCCAATGTAAGTTCTTGTGAGATTAAGCGACAAAGGCCGACGTGTGTTTTCAATAAACATTTCTGTTAAACTGCTAATACCCGCCCAAATTTTAAGAGCTAAAAATATCAAATATATGCAAAAAGATAGTTGAGGTCGATATCTCAACTCGTTCAAAATTTAAGAGAAGGGGTATGACTTTTGGACGGCACTGTATAGTTTTTCTCCCAATTGCTGAAAAAGGGTACCAAAACAAAACTGCTTTGTTCTAAAACGTCTAAATCCGACGAAATCTCGAATGTAATCTTATTTAAAACATTTTATTAACTTCAAAGGTAGCTAGCTAGGAAGTAAAAATAAAAAAACAAAACTTTAAGCAAACCACGTACATATACTGCTTAGTATTCTATAATATTCTCTTCACAGTGTCTTAAGCTTAAAAGCTAATAAGACAAGATAAGATCCAAATAATGTATCACTATTCTAAATTTTCTAAACAAAAACAAAAATGAAATATTTTAGTTTCATCACTTTTTGATCACATTTTCTGAATTAAAAAGCATTTTATACAAAAATAGTAGTTTATGATACAAGGACGAAAAATACTTTTTTTTAGGATTACGAAGATTGTCAACCGAGCTCTGAAAGCATGGTTGGCAGGGCGCCTGACTTTTCAACGAAAAAACAACCGCAAAGACCATTACTGCTAACGCCATTACCACGACAATCCATTACGGGGCATGTTCTTTACAGCAAAGACAATTACCGCGCAGTTCATTACCGTGAACGGTCTTTACCGCATATGACTTTTACAGCGAAAATCGTTATAAGTTATTTTTATTTTATGTAAGGGTATTTCCGTGGGATTGATGGCAGTTTGGTTTGATTAGTTTTGGTTTTAGTTTGTATTTTTATTGATAAAGTGGAACGTTTACCAAATTTACCCATATATTTGTGTTTGGGTTATTTTATATGTGTTTTTTTTTTTAATTTATATCGACTGATTTGTACAAATCGCTAATTAATAATCAGTTTAGTACGAATCGTCATGTCTATCGAAATAATAAAAAGTGCAAGGGGCAAAGACCTCGCTGTATATAAACATTTTATATACAGGAAAGAAAAGACTCTTAAAAATAAAAAATAAAATAAGTGCGTAAATTACGACGTGCTTTGTTGCAAGAGGCGTTTGCATACTTCGGACTGAAATGTTTTAACGGAAACTAGTCCACAACAATGACCCAGCAGCTATATCAGTTAGAACTGTTTGTTTTCTGCAAAATATTTATTTTTTTTATTTAATCTTTTTTTCTTCAAAAAAAATTAAAATAATTATGCGCGGTAATGATTTTCGCGGTAAAGTCTATGCACGGTAAAGTCCATGCTCGGTAAAGTCCATTCGCGATAACGGTGGCGCGGTAACCGTTTCGCAGTAATGAAATGCGCTGTAAAGTCCCCTACCCAGGTTGGCAAATGTAATCGCCTTGAAAACAACCAAAAAAATGGCCCCTTTTGATAATTTTATTGTACGTAATATTAAAAATAATATTAAATATTGCTAATTTTTGCATTTTATGACTTTTTATAATACTTATATTATGCAAAAAAATACATTTTAGCGAAAAAAAAAATATCTCTCGGTACCTTCGGCAAAAAAATCTCAGCTGGAATTGTTTTTGTTAAAAATAGGAGTGGCGTAAGGGGGCAAAAAACCGCAATTGACCATAGGAGTCATACTAAAAGTATAAAATAAAGTGTTCAAAATAAAAGCAGAAAATTTTATATACTTGTGGGCCACTGTTCCACTAGTAATTTTAATTACGCAGTAGTGCTTTAATGGCTTATATCTTACCAAGTATACAACCCTCTATTATAGGGGGGGTATGCAATGAAAGATATAGTTGCCCTTAAAAATGTAATAGAAAAAAATGCAAATCTCAATAAACCACATATGGGTCACTCTTGCATTATATGCCTCAGATATAATCGAATAAGAAAATATTTGTTGACTATTATATTTATTCAAACTTCTGCGACGTTCTTACCTCCATGGACCCAGCCATAGAGCTGTAATAGAGATGTAAGAGCTGTAATAGAGCTGTAAAGAGTATATTTAATTAAAAAAGTATCTCCCTATGATATTTTTTCCTACAAAAAAATATCAAGGAAGTTTAATCTCAAAATTTAATTATAAATATTTTCTTTATACACGAAATAATTTCATTAACAGAGCTTAATTAAATTTATAATTAATAAAGTAAATCACTTTTCTTATCAAAGAATTTTTCGCATGGACGCCTTTAAAGCAGCCAACTTAAAATCCTTTGCTTATTATTTCAAAATCATCTACTTCACAAAATATTACGAATTTATTAATATTAAAGGTAAAAAGGGGTGAATAGAAATAAAGGGAGTATAAGTAGCAATTTTCTTGATGGTGCTCATACATGATTAATAAACAGGTTAAACGTTTGCAGATTATGAGTAAATTTTTCAGTAAATTGGTTTAGATGCTTGTATAAAAAAATATTCTACGTACCCGCAAAATTTTTTTGAAATTTTATCTTTTGTTCATTTAAATAAAGATGTATTTGACACATTAAACTAGTATCATAATTATAACACCAGATTTGGTAACAACTTAGAATACGATAGGCATAGATTAACGTTATTTGAAAATAATCCTTATATCTAACTATATATGGTGTAGTTATAGAAAAGGGTGAGCTAATTTGAAATTAAGTAAGATTCTACTATTTCAAATATGAAATTACTATTATTTTTAATGACTATGTTTTTTTAACAAATAATTAACTTAACCAAATGCATAAAATCTTTTTTTTTTGGTTTAGTATTTTTCCATCTCTTTTTTTTTGTTTTTAAAAATAAATCAATTTAATACCCTCCTGTGACTGCACTGTGGTATTTAGATATGCTATTTAGTTAAAGAACCAGGTTCTGTATTTTTAACTGTTGTTAATGTGACTTGTCCTACATCATTTGTAATGATCTTTGGATAAATAAACTTCTTATTCTTATTCTTATTCTTAAGAGTGATGTGACGTAATTAAGAAATAAGTTGCTAAAGCTTATAGATGATATCCGCGCCGATTCAGGCAGAGCTAAGTACTTGGGTCATTGATTTGACTGATTATTTTTTTACACCGATGTTAGAGAAAAACCTTCACTTGATTTTAACTTAACCAAATGTATAAAATCTTTTTTTTTTGGTTTAGTATTTTTCCATCTCTTTTTTTTTTTTTTTAATAAATCAATTTAATACCCTCCTCTGACTGCACTGTGGTATTTAGATATGCTATTTAGTTAAAGAACCAGGTTCTGTATTTTTAACTGTTGTTAATGTGACTTGTCCTACATCATTTGTAATGATCTTTGGATAAATAAACTTCTTATTCTTATTCTTATTCTTAAGAGTGATGTGACGTAATTAAGAAATAAGTTGCTAAAGCTTATAGATGATATCCGCGCCGATTCAGGCAGAGCTAAGTACTTGGGTCATTGACTGATTATTTTTTTACACCGATGTTAGAGAAAAACCTCCACGTGATTTTTTTCAGAAACGCTCCTTTCGATAATAAGATTTTTTTAATTTTTTTCAAATTTTTTTAATTTCTCGAAAATGTGACATTGACGTATTATTGATTCTAGCAAAGAAATAATAAAAAGTGCTATTTTTTGATTTTTTTAATCAAAAGTGCACATAATTAGTAGTTAATCCTGAAATTTTCAAAAAAATAAAAAATGGAGTTTTTGAGAAAAATGGCCTTAAAATTTTTCGCCGCCATCTTGAAAAAACAAAAAAACTGTCAAAACTAATTTGACAACATTTGATAGAAAAAAATATTATTTTTTAATGGCGAAAACCGCAGATCTCTAGGTTAAATAGTTTTTGAGTTATTGCAAGTCAATGTCACATTTTCGAGAAATTTAAAAAAATTTAAAAAAATTTAAAAAATCATAATTTCGAAATGGAGCGTTTTTGAAAAAAATTCCGTGGAGGTTTTTCTCTACCATCGGTGGGCTACACATAAAAAAATAATCAGCTAAATCGGTGACCCAAGCCCTCAGCCCTGCCTGAATCGGCGCGGATATCATCTACAGCAATAATTAGCAAAATAGTGTAGTTGTTTAGTGTTTAGTAACTGTTACTGCACACTTAACAAGTGTTTACTCAAATAGCTATTTTTATGGCACTGCTAATTTTTTGGCACTTTATTTATTATATTATTCACAGCGTCTGCGCTAGAATTATATTATACGGTAATTTTGAATTTAAAAAAAAATCTAAAAAAAATCCGATAAGCTTAACTTTTTCAACAAAAATTACTTTTATTATAAGGATCAATATTACCAATTATGAAAGTAATACCCCCAAAAACAGAAAAGTTATGGGGGGTAAAACTTTTTAAAAAAATAAATAAAAAACCTTCATTTTCATTTTTTTTATTTCTTGTTTTTTACAAAAAAAAATTGAATTTTTTTTTAAGTTTAAAAAAAAAAATTTTCAAATTTTTTTCCCTTTTCGCAAAAAGAAAATAAAAAAAAATTGAAAATTTTTTAAATTTTGTTTTTTGGAATTTTGTTTTTTGAAAAAAAATTTTTTTTCAACTTTTTAAAAAAAAAAAAACATTTAAAATTTATCCAATATTTAATGGACGCTATTACTTCTTGACATTTTTTTTATATAACAGCATACAACTTATTGTAACGAACCATGATTTATTATGAAAACAATTTTATTACAGTTTATTTTTTCTATAAAATACGATTAAAAAACTTTTTTTGAATTTGATATAGGGTTCCTAATTTCGGACATATCCGAAATATTTTTTCAAGAGTAGATCTGGCCAGATCTGGCCAGATCCAGCTGGATCTCATTGCCTTTGTTTCTTGTTATTCCTTGACGTTGCTTTGCAAAGAAGAAGTAATTTAATCATTAAGCAATTTTTCAGCAGATTTCCAATTTCGGATATCTGAAACTAATAGTAGTGTATTACACAATGTGTAAGTACTATGTATACCAGCACCAATAAATAAATCAAAATCAAATGTATTGTCTCTTCCATACCTATAGTTATGGAATATACTATTCTGTCACCCTGATTCTCAGTTTTTGTCAATGCAATAACTGAAAAACACTTTGAGGGAATACCTACAAATTAAAAGGTTTTCTTTGCTGGAATTTTTGATTAAAAATTAAGTAAGATAAAAGTGAATTAACCTTTTATTATCTTTTAATAAAACTCGTTTATTAAAAAATGATTTGTCCCTTGAGCAAATTAAAGTTAAACGAAGTTTGGACACGCACGAAGCAATGACCTTTTGAGAATTTTAATCCCTATTGATTATAAATAAAGACCATACGCGAATAAAGATCTAAATTATTATAATATTAATAGCACCTAGCGCTAGAATAGTATTCTTTGATGTTTCATGAAAAAATCAGAAACTTTGAGAATGTCCGTCTGTCTGTCCGTCTGTCCGTCTCAAGAACGAATAATACGATCGACATGAAATTTTTAGGAAAAATCAAGTTCTATGTGGGGAAGATCCCTTTTGTTTTGAAAGTAATCCCCCAAAAACTTAAAAAAAGAAAAATAAAAAACTATAATTATTTTTTTTTTCAAACATTTTTTCGTTTTTGTATAAAAAAGTTTTGTAAATGGTTATTATTGGTAAATTTTAGAACTTTTTTATGTGCTATATTTCAATAGAGAATTAATTTGTATACAAATTATGACTTTTGCAAAATTTACTTTTAAATGTTTAAATGAATTTTTTGCAATTTTGACAATAGTTTAAAAATTACCGGTGTCAGTGGCGACTCAGGGTCCGCGGGTTTAAATTCTGCCTGATACATGAATTTATATTGGTGTCTAATATGGTCTCTTTCATCAAGCAAGAGAATAAATTAAAAATCACACAGTGAATATTTTCAAAACAGATTCGAATATTGGATGTGCTTAGTTTATTTTATAAAACATAACTATATTCTGTACACAAACATATACTATTCAAACCTGTTGTAAAAATATTTACTGTACGATTTTTAATTTACTCTCTTGCTTGATGAAACAGACAATAGTATTGGATATAGTAGTAAAGCAATGCAAGTAAATAGACTAATACTATTTACTTGTATTGCTTTACTACTAGATACAAACAGGTAATAACCGGTTGAATATTTTGGTGTACCTACCGAAGGCTAATATGAAAACCTGAGATAATTATCATTTTTCCAGCAGCAGTTTCTTTTTTAAATTCATAATACACAAATGGGAAAAAATCATTTTTAGCATATCATTTGAATATTAAATCTTTATTTGCTAAATTACAAAACCTTAGAGAAAAAGCAAATAAAAACTTTATTGCGTTATTATTATTATTAGAGATATTGGAATAAGCAAAAACTTTTTTATCGTTACTATTTCAGAAACTCATCTTAATCCTAAAATTCTGTCTAATGATTTATCAATTGATGGGTCTGATTTAATACGTAGGGACCGCCAGGGACAATGCGGAGGGCTTTGCATGTATATACAAAAATGTATTAAATACAAAATACTGATATAGAATAACTTTGGATAAGTGCTACCATTTTCAATAAAAAATTTAGATCACAAAAAATAGTGATAATTATCTAAACAACAAATATAAAGATTTTATATCAGTGTTTGAGGAAACTGTTGAAAGTATTTTGCTAAAAACCGATGTTTTGCTTTGTCTCGGTGACTTCAACATAGACTTATTTAATATTAATAGCTCTGCTACCCGGAAATTAAATGAAGTCTTAGGCAATCTAAACTTAATACAAGTTATAGATACACCTACCAGAACTACAAACTCTGCAGCTACTCTAATTGATTTGATACTTACATCTAACAATAATAAGTGAAAAAGGTATATCAGATATGCACAATCTCGCCGACCATGATTTAGTCTATTGTAAATTTAAACACATAATTCTCAGCCTAAAAATATTAAACATAGAGATTACAAAAATTTTAATTATGACTTATTTTATAATGATCTAATACAGCTACCAATATTCTATGTAGTTGAACTGGACAATAATAATGATAAATGAAAATAAAGTTAGTGCCTTATAGACGGCAAACTATTAAAATTTATAAATAAATTGCACTGTTCTACTACAGAATTTTCACAATCAATGAGAAAATCCCTACCAAAATGTCATATAGCTGCTATTTCACGCTTTTTTTTGCTATAATATGTTGGTATGGTGACTTTCGCACCATCTGTTGAAAATTTAAAAAACTTATTAAAAATAAGTATATCTGTATCGAGAGCGTACAAATTGGTGGCACCATTTAATGTTTGCACAAAAGTACTACACATTAGATGTTGGCAGACCTGTAATCTGATAAGAATTATCTATATATAAATACACAGGGGGACAAAAAGTTATATATAATATAATATATAACGTATCAGCATTCTATAATAAATTGCCCAATGACTTCAAGTCGCTGTCTCTAAGTTTTTTTTCAAAAAAAC
This sequence comes from Brachypterus glaber, assembly GCA_958510825.1. Classification (NCBI taxonomy): domain Eukaryota; kingdom Metazoa; phylum Arthropoda; class Insecta; order Coleoptera; family Kateretidae; genus Brachypterus; species Brachypterus glaber. The sequence continues at coordinate 6,219 of CAUEHQ010000888.1, read as the reverse complement.
TAAAAGAGTTCCTGAAAAGTAATGATATTTAAGTTTAGTTTTTCACCATGTTTAGTTTTTCTCTAAGTTTTGGTTTTCTCACCTTTTTCTCTAAGTTTTATTCCCCCCTTATTTTTTGCGTGTTTTTTTCTCATTTTTGTTTTTGTATAAAATACATAGGTGTTTATTTCTCACTGATTTTGCTAGTTAACGGCATCTCTAAACTTTTTATTCTGTAAAATTAATATTTTTTTATGGTTATGCGGTAGACCAGGTGTTGCTTTATATTTAGAAAAACTCACGTAAAACTTTATATTTTTAAAAGCAACAATTTGAGTGTAACCATTTTACCTTCAAAAAACTTTTTACATTTAATATTAAAATTGTCTATTGTACAATTCTTTTCGGGGTAAATAAATGTATTTATTATTATTATTATTATTATTATTATTATTATTATTATTATTATTATTATTATTATTATTATTATTATTTTGGTACAGTTTTAATTATAATTTTAGTGTTCCTATTAATGTTGCAATTAAATACTAAATAAAGTGTCGTTTCTTCGCTTAAGCGATACTCATCATTAGTAGTTTTTTTTTGGTCTATTTAAGAGACAGTCTTAGTGTCTATGGCTCTTTAATCTGAATAAGAATTAGATTGAATGGAGATTAGGGGTGGAGGGGAGGAAAACTAGCTCATTAATACTGGAGTTGCATTTGTCATGAATTGGTGGGCACTATTTCTGGTTCAAAACCTTTTCAATCTTTTTATAGGTGACGGGAATTTTGTGATGGCAATTGAGGAAATTTGATAAACGATACTTTATTTAGGACCACTTGTACCAGCATTTAAACTGCAATTATCCCGACTAAACTGAGTGTAAGATAAAAATTCTGGGTTCTGATAGATCGACAGTCAATTTAATACAAGTTTAAAGTTAAACCATCGTTGGTATAAATGGCCATTTCTGTCCGAGCGTAACATGGTAAGAACACTGAGATTTAGTCTGTTTCTATTTTTTTATATTTCCCAAATATTGTTAGTTAACTGTTTCCGTGCTATCATGTATTACTCAAAAAGAAAATATCAAATAGAGTTGAGTATGTTGAGAAATTTTAAAAGCACAAACAGGTATTTTTTAATTAAATTTGCCATACTGCCGTACCAGACTTAAATGTGATATTAGTATAATAAGTGGTCAGTGATTTTGGATCTAGGAGAAAAATTTACTGCCAAACTTTTACCGCGAAAACCTTTACCGCAAAAACATTTACAGCTCAATGATTTAACCACGAAAAGTTTCACAGAAAAAAATAAATTACAGCCAAAAAATATTACCGTAATTTCACACAACTATAGTCCGGCCACACAACTATAGTCCAAGGCCCCCAGGGGGCAGGGGATAATTATTTTTAAATGTTTACAATTTCTTGTGAAAGTTGGTGTATATGGGATATACAGCAACACGTTTTCAGTTTTTTTTTAAATACGCTGGTTATGGAATATAGGTGTGAAGCTGGACCATAGTTATGTGAATCTGGACTATTGTTGTGTGAAATTACGGTACCTCGAAAATTATTATCGCGACAATAAAAATCGCGCATACTTTTACAGCGCAATTATATAATCGCACATACTTTTAGAGCGCATTAATATAATCGAGCTTACATTTTAATAAAAAATACTGCTGCCAACAAAATAATACTTTCCCCTATAGCCCTAGGTTCATTATAATCAAAAACAAAAAAAAAAAAAAACAAAAACAAAAACAAAAAAAAAAATAAAAAAATTCAAAAAAATTAGTTTTTCAAAAAAAAATTTTTCCAAAAAAAGTTTCTTTTTACGTAAACGAAAAATAAATTGAAACAAATTTGTTTTTAGAAAAAATTGTTTTTACCCCATTTTACCCTTTTAGCCCAATCCGATTTTTACCAAAAACAATACCAGCCTAGAACTTTGGATAATCATCTTGTGGTCCAAATTTGAAGTCTTTAACCCGAAGCGTTCTTGAGTTATCGTGGTCACAAATTTTCCGGGAATACAGATCGACAGGCCCACAGACACAATTTTTTTTTTGACTGAAATCATATTTTTTGGATATAAAACGTTCAGAAACGTAAAAAAAGCAATAAATTTTTTTTTACTAGCTCAAGACTTTTCCTTGGGGAAATTAATTAACCGTAAAATACATATTTTTTTGAATAAAACACTTATTTTATGATTATAATGTTATTTTTATTTTTTACCAAAAACAAAACCAAACAAACAAAGCCAAACAATTTTGTTATATTTATGTTTTTTTAAATACCAAACTAAATTAAAGAAATTGGTAGTATATTATATTGATTAGTAACATATTCATAATTTTATTTATATATTTTTTAAAAACTAATCCAAACAATTTAGTATAAAAATATATATTTTTAAATTCTTCGTATAACAAAAGAATACCTATTACAAAAAATATATATAGATGTCTATTATTACAGAAATTGCAAAGGTTAATAAAACAAATCTGTGTTATCAATTCGGCCCGTAGATAAATTACCTCCTTATGAAAAAATATTGGAAACTCAGTTAAACAACAAATTTTAGAATATCTACAGAAAAATAATATTTTGATCTCAGAACAATCGGGTTTTAAAAAAAAAATCACTCATGTGATTAGAGTTTTTAGTTAACGAGTGGAAAAATAATTTTAAAGACCAATTTGTCGGTGTTGTGTTTCTTGATTTTAAAAGAGCCTTCGAAACTGTAAAACCGGAATTATTAGTAGAAAAGCTAAGAATTTACGGCTTCGAAGGAGAAGTTTTAGATTGGATTATGGATTTTTTTTCGGACATGTATCAAAAGGCAAAATACAACAATAGTTATTTCAAGGCAAGAAAAGTAGAGATTGGCGTCCGCAAGGAAGTGTCTTAGGGCCGTTGCTAGTTCTTTTGTATATAAAAGACTTAGGTAAACTTCTGTATTGTATTGTATTGTAAAATATAGTTGTTCGCAGACGACACATTACTATATTTTTGTGGATCAATTGAGGACATAGAGTTTTTCTTAAATTTAGAACTAAAATTAATAGTTAATTGGTTATCAAAAAATCAACTTCATTTAAATAGTACTAAGACAAAATTTATGATTTTAGGATCAAAACATAATTTAAATAATATTAGAAATGTCAGTATTAATATTAAAATTGATGATGTCAATATAAAAAGGGTTAATTGTTTAAATATTTAGGTGTAATGATTGTTTAACATTTAATGAAAATTTTAACTTTCTTTCAAAAAAAAAAATCAAAAAAAATTGGCTTTTAAAATGACGTATCAGCTTTTAAAATGACGTATCACACGAACCCCCCTTTCTATTTAAAAAAATCCCCCTTGTCTTTATTGTAAGAGCTTAGCATACCATTTACTAAAAAAAATATTTGGGTTTTGTTATTCATGTGTTCCAAATTTCAAATTGATATCTTAAGCCGTTCAAAAGTTAAAGGGGGGGGGGCTTTGACACGCTGTCTACAGATACCACCTTTAGGTTTAGGACGGTAGTATATACATATCCACTGGCCTTTACCTGTATGTAATATTAAAATATTTTCGAAGGTATTACTAAAATTATTTTAAAATTTATTAAAGTTTTTGAAAATTAAATAGTTTAAATTCCTAAAATCATTGGATATTCGATAAAACATTTATAATATGAAATAAGTAATATGGTTATTATTATATGGTATTATATTTTAATTTCACCTATTTTATTATTCATTTATTATTCCATCAATCTATTTTCTAATCATCGTACAGAGTGATATTGATAGACTGCAGTTTCGGGCTGCTGGCCCTCTTCAGTACCAAGAGTCAACTCTGCACGCTGATTAAGAAAACGTTTTTAGACTTTACTCGCAAAAGGAATATAGCCATTAGATTGATGTAGACTTGTGCGCCATCTATTTCTAGATGTAGACAACTACTCATACCTCTCCTAATCTGGAGACTTTGAATGGTAGCAAGTTGAAGACTTGTGTGTCTCAAGCACATAGTACCACTAACGGGTGGTTAGACGTAAAATTAGTAAGGACAGAAATTTTTAATTTTAAACAAAATTATAAAAATATTAATTTATTATTCCATCAATCTATTTTCTAATCATAGTACAGAGTGATATTGATAGACTGCAGTTTCGGGCTGCTGGCCCTCTTCAGTACCAAGAGTCAATATCACTCTGTACGATGATTAGAAAATAGATTGATGGAATAATAAATTAATATTTTTATAATTCTTTACCTATTTTATTATGATTATTTGCTATTTTGGACGATTCCTAATATAATATGCTATTTAACAAATTACCATTACCAGTAATATCATACTATGCAAATAGTATATTGTTTTACTAAGAGGAAAAGTTAAGCTTTTTTTTTACTAGTTTGTAGAATTTACGGGCGATGTGACACGGAGTCCGGAAACTACAGACGAGTAAAAAAAGCACTTTTCCTCTGAGTGAAACACACTATTTTTTCTTCAAGCATCCTATATATATTTTTTTAAATATTAATTTTTGCATTTAATTTATTCAGTAATAAAGTATGTTTTTTTTTATTAAAATAGGCCAATAAAACCCTTTCGAAATAAACTTAAACCTTCCTTAGCTCATTTTAAATTTTTTTTCGTAGGCTAAATCGTACACTTTTCGCGATTTCGATGGTAACTTGTCTAATGTAGCATTTGCAATTTCGGAGAGATTTGTAGGTGTATAAACCATATATTCTTCTTCAATCATTTTTAATCAATTTTACACAAGGTTTTTGCACATAATCTCGGGTCAACCACCTGTTTACACAATAAACAAATAAGTTTGAAGTATGGCTGTCATCAAACTCAAAGAGTTCTGCCGCTAGTGGTGGTTTTGCTAACTTTTTTTTACGGCGTACAACAATGAACTCATTTTTTTTACTGTAAAGAAATAGATCACTTCTAACTAGTGTGTTCAGTTATAACATATAAACATTTTTAGTAAGCTTGAAGAAATATAATATTTTGATATTATGATGGAATTTAGTACTATTTAGTACTATTTAGTACTATTTAGTTATGACGTTATGTAACTTAAAATAGTCTTGAATTTGCCTCTTATTTTAAGCCAGTCTCGTTACTTTAGGCCTAGTTACAATGTCAACGTAAAGGTAAATGTAAAACAATAAGCGTTATATAAATAGTTCTTTTCCCAAAATTATTTAAGTTACGCTTTTCTCGGGTTAGGGGAAAGTTAAATAAAAAACAGTATTAGATCAGCTTACCGGTTTCGGGCATATATTTATAAGCGTTATGATTGTTCATTTGCATAAAAACCTTGACATTGCCGTGACAGTAAGAATTGCCAACAGTTAAAATCAACTTTAAGATAATAAAATTACTAGATTTTCTAGAGGATGGCGCCCAACATACTAATGTCACTTTTGTTTACAGGGAGATTGCTAGTCTATTTTTTGTTGTGACGTCTGTGGTTGACATTCTAAATAGGCCATATCGTGCGCTCTTTTTCACTCTACGATTATGGATGGCAAAGTGGGAAGGACATGTCACGAGACACGCTTGCTTGCTTGCAAGACGTACGTATAGAGCGTATCAAAAGTCGCCCCCCCCCCCTTTAACTTTTGAACGGCTTAAGATATTAACTTGAAAGTTGTACATAACATAACCAAAATTATTTTGTGGTAAGTATATATTTGATATACTTAGGGAGCACAATGGAGGGCATGCCGGCCAGGTGCAAAATTCTTTTTAATGGAAAGGGGATAGTGCGATACATCGTAATTTTTGTCAAAATTTCTTAAAAAAAATCGAATTTTTTTTTAAAAATGGTTTATTTCATGATACAAATACATCAGTTATAATTAAACTAATTTTAAATAATATAAATAATATAAATAAAATTTTACAAAAAAAACTTATTTTTTAGCAAACAAAAAAATTGAAGAATGAAAACCTTAAAATGGTAATAAATTTAAAAAGTGTATAGTTGAATAGAGAATTTTATGAGCTTTAAAATGATATATCACACGACCTCCCTTTCCATTTAAAAAAATGTTCCTCCTTGTCCCCCCCTCTCAATTGTGCCCCTAAACATATCAAATCTATACAAAAAAAATATTTGGATAATGTTATTTAGGTGTTCAAAATTTCAAGTTGATAAAATGGGGGGCGGAATTTTGACACGCTCTTCATAATAAGCAAG